>CAUYSK010037107.1:0-22506 GCA_963575035.1 Avahi laniger | reverse complement strand
CACATGGCCTTCCCTCTGCACGGGCCTGTGTCCTAATCTCTCTCTTTTTTTTTTTTTTTTTGAGACAGAGTCTCACTCTGTTGCCCAGGTTAGAGTGCCATGGCATCAGCCTAGCTCACAGCAACCTCAAACTCCTGGGCTTAAGCAATCCTTCTGCCTCAGCCTCCCGAATAGCTGGGACTACAGGCATGAGCCACCATGCCCGGCTAATTTTGTCTCTATATTGTTTTAGTTGTCCAGCTAATTTCTTTCTATTTTTAGTAGAGACAGGGTCTTGCTCTTACTCAGGCTGGTCTCAAACTTCTGAGCTCAAATCATCCTCCCTCGGCCTCCCAGAGTGCTGGGATTACAGGCGTGAGCCACCGCACCCAGCCTACATAGAAGAAATTTCTAAAAAATAAGATATAAAAAAGCAGGAAACTATCAACTTTGTCAAATCCTTGTTCATTTTATTCAAACACCAAATATCCTTTCCAAAACTAGACTTCAGCTTTATTTTTATTATTTATTTGTTTATTTTATTTATTTTTTTGAGACAAGAGTCTCGCTCTATTGCCCCGATATAGTGCAGTGGCATCACTGCAGCTCACTGCAACCTCAAACTCCTGAGCTCAAGTGATCTTTGTGCCTCAGCCTCCCAAATAGCTGGGACTACAAGCGTGTACCACCACACTTGGCTCATTTTTCTATTTTTTGTAGAGATGGGGCCTCACTCTTGCTCAGACTGTTCTTGAACTCCTGAGCTCAAGCAAAACTCTGGCCTCAGCCTCCCAGAGTGCTAGGATTACAGACGTGAGCCATCGTGCCCAGCCTGAATTATTTTATCTTAGGTTAAATAGATCCATTATTAAATCATTTCCCAAACTGTCCCCTGGAACAACAAAAGAGTGTCATATTATCAAATAAGTTTGAGAATATCAATATAGGATAATAGTTAACAACACAGACTCTGTAGCCAGACTACCTGGTTCAAATCCCAATTCCACCACTTATTAGCTAAGTGCCCTGGAGAAAGTCACTTAACCTCTATACTCTGATTTCTCCCTCTATAAAAAGGGATAACAACAACACCTACTTCACAAGGCAGTTGTGAGGAATATAGGATATGTATACAGCACTCAGACTAATACCTCGTATATAGTAAGTGCTATATGTGTTTGTTATTACAGTAAATAAAACATAAAACATAATTAGGCTTCTTGACTATAGAACTTTAGAGATGCTTTAATATGCTAATGTGCATTATCTATCACCAGAATGTTCCCATATGCTGAATGTAACATATCCCAAACTTCAATTTTTTTTCCCCTTTAGGAAGAACTTTGATCATCTCATGAAACCTATTATTACTTAGAACATAATTAAAATACTCAGCTGAAAGGCTTGATAGATCTCACCATCCCATTAGCTATTAATTGACACAAAGCTCAAAAGGAATTGCTTTACCCCCAAGGATAAGGGAAAGAGTCCCTCAGTAGGTTTCTGAACATATATGGGACCTTTGGAGATTAAAGACCAGGGGGGGCTTGTGGTAGTAAGGGATAGACTGGTAAGGGAAAGGGAATTAAGAAAAGGAATAATGTGCAGCTGTAGATTCTCTGAACTGGAGAAGAATAAGAAAGGGATGAGAAGAACAAAATAAAGTTCTTTTATTAATATCAAGGGAATTTACAAGACAATGAATTATGAGAATAATACTGTACTTTATAAAAATGGCAGTTAAAGAGTCATTGGTAGGCCAGGTATGGTGGCTCACGCCTGTAATCCTAGCACTCTGAGAGGCTGAGGCAAGAGTATCACTTGAGGTCAGGAGTTTGAGTCTAGCTTCAGCAAGAGCAAGATCCTGTCTCTACTAAAAATAGAAAGAAATTAGCCAGGCAACTAAAAATAGAAAAAATTAGTTGGGCGTGATGGTGCACGCCTATAGTCCCAGTTACTCGGGAGGCTAAGGCAGGAGGATCACTTGAGGCCAAGAGTTTGAGGTTGCTGTGAGCTAGGTTGATGCCATGGCACTCTAGCCCGGGCAACAGAGAAAGACTCGGTCTCAGAAAAAAAAAAAGTCATTGGCAAACATCCTCTGCCTACCCACTCAGGTATGTTCAGACTTAAAGCACAATAACTTTGTTTGATTTCTTCTTATCTATGTCTCTGAACTGGCCTTTTATCACAATGGAAAAACTGAGGCAGCTCATTTGCTCATGTATGTCATTGTCCCTCCCCCCCAGCCCCTTGTCTTTCAGCCAATTTTGATGTGCAGATGTGTCCACAGTAACTCACCGTCACAATTTAGTAATACTTACCGTTTAAAGTCAAAAAGAGGTAAAGAAACTTTGCCCAAAGCTTCTGGCCCCTTTCTCTGCTTATTAGAATCAGGGGAACTTCCACTGCTCTGATTTAAAATTCCAAAAAGAGTAAGGTGAAGAAGTGATTCTAATGGTAATTGTGATATCTGGATGGGAAAAATAATTCTATGGAGGGAAAAATATATTAATAGAAAGAGCAAGTTAGTTTGAATGTGAAGTTTAAACCCTTTAATGAGACTGACAATATTAGGTATTTTATTTGATTTATCAAGTAATCTTTAATCCCAAGTAAACTTTAGCTAAGTAAGTTGGGCTAATTTGTACTGTTAAAAATCTTAAATAAACAAATTTTATTAACAATCTAAATTTTCAAAATATAACATTTCTTCCTTTAAAAATTTGTAAGCACCTTTACTTAAGACTTGTATCATCAATTTCCAGGCAAAATAATGGTAGTCATTTTTATTTTTTCTTGAAAAAACTAGATGAATATTTATGAGCATTTCTGTTTGAGGATGTAAGTGTGCACACATATACGTAAACAGACATATATGTTTACCAGTGCATTTTTTTCAAAGTCTGAAAGAATTAAAATATGAGGTTGATGGTGGTCACTCTTGAGATACTAAGTGTTGAAAATAGGGTGACCTTTTTACCCCATTTGCATTTTTGTGTTATTTGATTGCTTTCACACATCATATTATTTTACAATTTAAGAAATAAGACAGAAAAATAGGAAACCATTTAATACATGTGGAACAAATACCAAAAGTTCAACTGCCTATCTGCCTATATAATGAGAATCCCCTGAGTTTAAAAGCAGTATTTGAAAATTATTAGTATAAAATATCTTCTACATAGATTTAAGATAAATTTTTTTGTTATCTAGTAATCAAGGGCTAGGATTGTTACATAGTATTACAGAATAAATACTAAAGTAAGCAATGTTATAAAACACCATCTTTTTACAATTTTATGTAAATTTATATTTTAACTTGATAATGTCTAAAAAGAATAGCATGTTTTTGCAATTTAGTGATACATAGGTTTAAAAGAGTATTTCAGATTTTTAAAAGAGAAATTCAGCCTGTTCTATAGAACAGACTCTATAGGTAGACTCTATAGACTCTTCATATTTAGAAGAGACCTTAAGATATCAGTAACAAGTTAATGAATTTCAATGAAAACAGTAATAAAAATTAAACCTTGGATGTATACATTGAAAAAAGAACAGGGCACACTGAAAGAATAAAAAGTCAGAAATTGCACTTACAGTTCATCCCATTTAATAAGATAGAAGAAATTCTTATAAGTGCCAACCTTCTTTGATTGAATAGGTTTAAAAAGATCCTTTCCATTGTGAGACAGTGAGCATATCAAGTAGTATTTTTCATAACTGAGGAAAAAAATAGTTTCATTTGATTTCTATCTTGATAATACAAATTAGCTAACTAATACAAATACATTAGCAGTTCTTCCCCCAAAGTGAAAAATCTCTGAAATAATATGGTCACTATTCATTTGAATTTTTAGAAATCCATCTTAAATTTAAGCATTGCAAATTCTATGAAAATAGAGAAGAGGTATAGCAAAGGGGGTACACAGGAGAACATATGTCCCTAAGTACCACTTTAAAGTGATACCATAATGATACCAGCTAGAGAATTTATTTAAATTTTGTCTTCAGTTAGTTACTAGCTTTAGATTTTAGTTGAATGACACTGAATAATGTATTTAATCATTTCTACGTAAATTCTAGGAAGAAAGAGGAAAAACAATACCTTCTCTCAGTGTCGTTTTCCTTTGCTAAGCTACTGAAATAGAGCATATTAATAGCGTATGGACCTGACTTGCACTGCCAATCTTCCCAGTCTATTGGGAGGCTTCCATCCACGGGGACGACGGATGCTATTGTATTCTCTCATTACACAGCAGTGACTTAGCCGATAATTATTATCAAGTACAGAGACAGTTAGATACAGTCAGGTAATCTTGTAAGGCAGGAGTCTTAGGTTCAATAAAACTGTATTCTACTCATATTCTAACTTACTGCTAGGCTTATATGTTAACCATTTTGTTCAAATGTACAATCTATTTATTATTCTAAATATATTTCAAATCAAATTTCATTGGTTCACAAAACCCCTAAGCTAACTAATTACTTTTCTCAACTTCATCCCACTTGCCCTCATTTACTTCAACACTTTATTAACTTTCTTTCCATCTTAATTATCACTGTTTTCTGTGTTGTCTTCCACTGGGTATTGTTCTTCACATTAGTGTCCCTAAATTTATTTTCGTGTGTGTATGTATATGCAGGATGTGGAGGGCATTATCCCTGTAAATGTTTTTAAAAATGAAATACCTTCAGACACTGCCCATTTAAATGCAAGTTCTAGGAAGGCAGAGGTTTTTTGCTCCCTTATAATTCCCAGTACTAAAAACACTGCTCATATATGGTGTTCAGTAAATATGTATTGAATGAGTTAAAATACCACTTTCAAGTCATTATGTTATTTTTTAATCTAAAGCTCAATTTAGGCAGAATTTATTTTTGGTACCTCTTCTATAGGCTTTACTTCATAGCATTAAGCTATTATGAAACTACTTTCACTAAAAGTATCATTTCAGACTTTTCAGTTCATATTAGTCATTTTCAAATAAATTAAAATTGGCAAAAATTTGTCATAATGTCTTTATGGCATTGACAAAAATCAAAAAGTGAAAGCCTGTTTTAAAATTTCAATAGAAAAAATATGTAGATTTCAAAGCTTAGTAATCAGTAAATTTAAACTACTAAAAAGGGGGGGGGGGGGAGTCTTGAACTCCAGTCCCATTACACTCTTTTTCAATTTACCTTGGTTCTAACGGAAAGGCAGAAAGAACAGCAGTCTTAAATTGACTTACTAATTAACATTTGCTCTGGTAAGTTTCAACATATATTTTCCTGTCCTTTTTGCATGTAAGAGTTATATTTTTTACTGTAACAGCTTCAGACATCTCTGTAATTTTTATGAAAACCACAAAAGTATCTGCTGATTCTTGTATCATTTAAAATGCGAAAATAACAATGATTGCTGACATTTTAGAAGATTAGAATAGCTTCTAGATAAAGCTGTGCATACTTTCTTTTAAAGTGTTACCTACTTTGATACCCAGTTACTTGAAATTCCATGTGCAGCAAAAATAGTAAACTGGAGCTGTTCTGTTGTAGTCCATGCTTCTTTGATGTTCCTGTTACTTTGGGCACAGTCTGCAGGACTCCTACCAGAATTTGCATGGAGTCTGAGAAGATCATAAATTGCTGCAGTTAACTGGTCCATGCTTACTTGAACAGGATTTTCAGGATTCAGTGAGCCTAGATTTAAGTAAAATATTAATATAATTCTCTGAAAAAGTAATGACAATTACTCTAATTCAAAGAATTTAAACACATACCCAGAGTTGAACTCTTGCTAGTGTCTCCTCCTCCAGACAATGAAGTCATCTGCACACACACACACATATTAGACAGAAAATTGCCCATGACATAAAATGTTTACCTTTATCTTTGATACATTTAATTAAATGCTATGTCAAAGAAACCCTATCCAAGGGAAACCTCCTAAGTGTCTGTAGAACTAACAATACAATAAAGAATGCAAAAAGAAAGAGAAAAACCCAAATAGATGATATTTACTATCAACAAACTCACAGTAAGTGAAGATTACAACAAAATATCAGAAATACAACAGTCTGCCTTGTTAAACCAATTAAGTAATTAATATTAATTTGAAGCCCAGAAGTGATAAGTATACTATTATAGTATTTTATTTTCCATTGGTTGCTCTATAATAGCATAACAATATCCTTAAAGAAAAAAACCCTAGAACTCTATTTATTACCATTTGATGACTCAAAAAAGCTTTTATAATTATTTAAATTGAGCTCCCCTTCCACCTACTCTCTGCTCCTTTATCCAGCAAATATGTAAAATAAATAGAAGCCTCAGATATTAGGGCTATGGTAGTTAATCACCTTCAAGTGATTTCTTATTTTTTTTTAACATCTAAAAAGACGCACAAAATAATAAAGTAGAAATAAAGAAACCCAAATCTCCATATACCATCTGAATAGGATCTCTTTGAGAACGAATGGACTGAGTTATCTCTTAGATATCAAGGGACACACTATCAACATAACTTTTTCATTTTTTAAATTTATGATGGCTGTTGAGGTCCACCACTTCTTTCATCCTTCCAATCAAAGACATAAACACCCCTATGAACGGAATTAATTAAATATCCATGGAAATACCACAAGGAGAGCTTTTATTAAAAGCAACAGTATGACATTAAGAGAAGGCTCCTAACCTTGCTGCTTCTGAGGCAGTAAGTCACTACTTCTGAGGCCTCTTGGTCTTTTCAACAGGGAGTGGGTATGATCCAAAGCAGAATTTCTGCCCACTGGCAATAGACATTTCCATGCAGAGGGCGAAGTGATAGCTACTACAATCCAGATGCTCGAAGCTTAGTATCTACCTTTAAACCCCCAAACAACTCATTTATGACAGAGGTTCTCCTCTGCACACAAAAGGTTCACCTAATTCAATGTCATCTCTGATAAAGCAGCCTATCTCCTTACCAAGGAATCCTTACCTAACCAAGTAAGTGACTGAATCAACCCAAAAGTAAAAGCCAAAGTTAGAATGATAATATTTTGTCCAGCAGAAGGCAAAAACCTCCCAGTTTAAGTGATAGATGCTCACTCAAGTACATACTGTGACAAAATGCTACTTACTAAAAATACTCACATCAGCAGTTTTACTCCTTGGAAGATTAACGGCTCTCTTTAGCTTCTTTACTGATTCTGTAATGGCAAGAGTCTCTACACCATCTAAAGCACTACAGATTTTTCTTACAGCTTTAATTACTTGATCTACTGCTCGGTGCTGGTTCTTTAAAAATAAAAAGTAAAATAAACATAAGTAAGTGAAATTTAAAGGACCAATTTCAGAGATGAAGTAAAAAACTAGATATTTTAGGTATGCCTAACAGATATTCTCTACTCTTTTGCAATGAAAAAGAAAAGAAAAAAACATAGCTTTTCAATTATATAGTTTATTTTGAAGTAGGAAAAAGCAAGGCTTGGTTAATTTTCACTTTGTCTGATACAATTATGCAAATGCCATTAATTTCTTATTAGAACCAGAAGTATCAGCAATAAATTAGTAGCAAATTACTAAAACTAGAACCATATTTTAATTCCCATTTGTAAATAATTTCCACATTGAAAATAATCCTTCCCTTCCTCCTGTAAAAATTTGGTACCAAAAACCAAGTTCTTCAGAGTTTGGTCACATATTAATAACACTGGGCAACATTAACTTTTAAGCATCATTTAAATCTATACAGCCATTACTTCGTAAGTTTTGTCTGATCAAAAAACTTCTTTGAGGACAATTCTTCTGTATCATGCCATCACAGTTAATTTCACCATGATCCAAAAGTATACATGTACTAATATATTGTAAAATCACTTACCTGATAAGAATTTAAAAATTCTTCTCTATTCTTAATGAGAAGTACATACCTCATTAAGAAACATTCATTAATTCATAAAACATTTATGCCAAACTTTTATGCCAAGTACTGTTAGAATGGGCTGAAACTCAGTACTATATCATCCCTTAAAAATTTAAAGTTTTCCACCCTCGAGGCTTGGCTAGCATATACTGAATATTCCCTTCACCTTCAAGCTTAAATGAAACCACCTAATTTTCTAAAACACCCGATTACCCTGAAGTCCTCAGGGCCTGAAGGTCTGTTTTCTGGTGCCCCATTTTTGCTTACTCAACCTATATTCTGCTTCCTTTTACTCCACCTTTATGCAAAAACCTTTCCAGTTTTGACGCTCAGGCCATTCTCCTATACCATTCTGTATCATTCTTTATGTGCCAATTATCAATTCATTATCTATCAGTTTCAAAATCTATTCTTCTTTTGCTCTACTTCTTGATACTGGAGCTAGACCCTATAAACAAATTCTCTTTGCCAGCTCACACAATGTTAGGTTTTGTCAATAGAACACACAGAAGAGACACTCGCATGCAAGAACATTAGGAAGATATTTCCCATCTGGATTCCAGTCCTTTATTTATTTATTTTTTTTTTTTGAGACGGAGTCTCACTTTGTTGCCCTGGCTAGAGTGAGTGCCGTGGCATTAGCCTAGCTCACAGCAACCTCAAACTCCTGGGCTCAAGCGATCCTACTGCCTCAGCCTCCCAAGTAGCTGGGACTACAGGCATGCGCCACCATGCCCGGCTAATTTTTTCTATATATTTTTAGCTGTCCAATTAATTTCTTTCTATTTATGGTAGAGACGGGGTCTCACTCTTGCTCAGGCTGGTCTCGAACTCCTGAGTTCAAACAATCCGCCCGCCTTGGCCTCCCAGAGAGCTAGGATTAGAGGCGTGAGCCACCGCGCCCAGCCAGTCTTTGAGGGTTTTTCTTACTCCCAGATCATTTTTCTTACTCCCTGAATATTCAATGTTGGGGTTCCATGGGATTTTCTGTCAGGGCCGCTTATTTTCATACTCCACGTTCTCTCAGAGAAACAGCATCCATCTACGAAACCCCACAACGTGTATGTTGTATATTCACTGACGATTCCAACCGACTTCCAGGCCAGATCTGCCTCCAGAGCTTCACACCTATGTCTTTAGTGTCCTGCTCGGACATTTAGATATCTCAGACTCAGCGGGGCCAAATCATCACAATGTTTTGTGTCTCAAACTCACTTCTCTGGGGTTGCCAGCTCACTCAGTGGCCCTGTCCTGGCCCACCCAGTTGTCCAAGCCTGAATCCTAAGTATGGTCCCTGCCCACTGCCTTTCCTTCACTCCCCCGCAATCTAAGCTGCACAGGGCCCTCTTGCCCTCTCCTGCTATAACTCTCCCATCTGTCCTGTCTCTCTTTGCCCCATGCCCACTCCCCTCGTTCCCGCTACCCACCATTACATCATCTGAATCCAGCAACTGCGGCCGACTCGTCTCCTTGACTCATGTCTGGGACTCCCCTCGAGGCCGAGTGATGAGGCTACAAATTTGATTGTGTAGAAAACCCTCCCAACAGCTCTTCACTGTTCTTGAGCTAAAGAATGAACACTGAGTACGGTTTTCCAGCCTGCACGATCTGCCCTGACTCCCCTTTCCCTTACAAACATGCTGGGCACTCACTCTTTCGCTTCAGTTTATTCCCAACTTGGTGCTTCCATCTGTGCTAGAATTCTGCTTGCAACGTTCCCCCTAACCATCCCATCTTCTCTGGGATAATTCTTATACATCCTGCAGGGTTCCTCTAAGACACCGCTCCTGTCATGATGCCATCCCTAAGTCCCCAGGCCTGGATGGGTGATGCTTCCAGGTTGCCATCTGCAAACCCTATGCTTTCTCCACCGTAACTGCCAAGCTGCCTAAACTCATCACCAGGACTGTAAGTTCTATTAGCCAGGAGTGCCTGGCTTGTTCTCTTTAGCATTGCTGGTGCCCAGAATGGTGCCTGCGACATAACAGGTACTCACAAATATGTGATGAATGAATAAATTTACCAGGGAATGCTTACTCATTACTATGATAATAATAATAATAATTTCATTAATTCTTTTGGCTTGGAATAGTGGTTTTCTGAGAGAACAGTGTTGCTTAGGATAATTTTTATCACAATTTCTCTTTATTGTTTAAACCACTTTGCATCTGACTCAATTTGACACCTTTACATTTTTACAGGTGGATTTTGTTTAAAAAACGAGTCTAGGTAAATCCATTGTATTAACTGCTCAGGTGCTACACAAATGATTATATGTTGCCGATGCTGGAAGCAAACACTCCTTTCATTTTCACACAGTTACTCCAAATCACAGCTTTCCGAAGATGCCATTTCTAGGTGAGACATCAGAAACTGCTAAAAATGTGATTGGTAAAGGTTGTAAAAAGCATTTCCTATAAACTTCAAGATTTTAAAAGTCTATGCACCTGGAATACCAGATAAACCGTGGGATTTAAGAAGGCTCAAGCCTACATCTGTCTCCTCTAATACAGAAGAGTTTTTATTTTTAAAAGATGATGACCTTTTCATTTAAATATCAGGCTTTTTCCTCCCCGGTGCCAGAGAAGGAAAAACGCAACGTCTGTGTAAAAGAGTTGTCCGTTGCAGAAAGCTTCTGTTTGTGTTTATAATTAAAAATAACAACCTCCAAAATGTTGCTCTAACCTGATTAAGGTAAAGAAAAACACACTTCAATGCACTTTATTGTTTGCTATGAAATGTTATCTCTAATTCGCAGCACACAATGAAAAGCGAAGCTGCTCTCGGGGACACTGTCAGTTTTATCCTTTATTGCAAGATACACATCCTGCTCTTTTCCCCCTCCCAGTGGGATTATCTCTTTCCCCAGGCCTAGGTGGGCTGCAGTGGGTTGAGCAGCTTCAACTACATCACTGCAGGCTGACACATTTAGCGCAGAGATGCTGTGTTTCATCTGACGGTAGAGAGGGGGTTTCTCTCCCCAAGCCCCCACGACGGACGCATTCATGTAAATTAAATAAACCCATACTATACGAAGCAAGTGACATTATGAGAATTGAGGTTTCACGGGGAAATCCAGTGGTGAAAACAACAGCACAACCACCACTGTTACCCCTAGCATTCTATAAATAGAGCAGTGTGGTTATTCGTAGAGATCATACACAATAACCACTAATAGTAATATTTATTAAGATCCTCCAGCTACCAATGGGTACAGCTTTCCTGTGTTCCTATAAATTCCCAATGAAGGACACATGGTCTTAGCAGAGATTTTTAAGAGTTCACACTTACTGGCTAAGACTTAGGTGAAGTCAATCACCTTGGGCTTTAGTTGCATCATCTCTACGTTGGAATAACAACAGTAGCTAGGCCAGGTGACTTTCCTGAGATCCCTGCTAAGTCTGAGAAATAGCATCACTATTTTACTAATAGTCAAACAGTATGCAGCTGACACTTGAATCCCACAGCTTTGAACTGTGTGAGTCCACTTACGTGCGTAGTTTTTTCCCCAACCAAACACAGATTGAAAATATAGTATTCCCTGGATGCAAAACCCACATACAGAGCGCTAACTTTTGTTATACACAAGTTTTGAGGGGCCGAGTGCAGGACTTGAGCATGTGCAGATTTTAGTGTGTGTGTGTGTGTGGGGGGGTGCAGTCCTAGAACTGATCGGCCACAGATACCGAGGGACATCTATACTGTCTTTGGTATATTTTTCCCCATAACACATAGAGACACTCTCCGAAAGTAGAGTATTTTGCATCCATATATATATAAATATGGGGGCTGTCCGGAAAGTATCCAGCCATCGTTAACATAATAAATGTCTCTATTTGGTTGTATACTTTCCAGACAGCCCTTGTAGGTATGTAATATAATACTACCTATTTAAATAAAAGTTTCATGGACCATAAAACTGAATAATAAATAAGGCGACCAGTGTCCCTAGTGTTCTGGATTTTGCCAGTGCAGGTGAACACACCAAGTCACGTGAACATGCAGAAATAACCTCACGCTTGCATCTGTTGCTTTCAATAAGCATTTTCTGAATGTCAACCTTGTCCCAGGTACCGCTGTCAACCCCTGGGCTACCTCAGTGAACAGAGCAGACAGAGACCCCGGCCCTGCCTGGTGGAGCTTACTTCCAGCAGGGAGAGATAGGGGAGCCAAATTTAACATAATGAACACATAATTTAGAAAGCGTGTTTGAAGGCGATAAGAGAGAGAAAGAAAAGAAGAAAGAAAACTGCCAAGGAGGGTAACGGGCCTAAGAACTCAGAGAAGGCGATGACAGTTTTCAACCTGGTGGTCCTAGCAGGAGAGACTCCCCCCCCCCCCAGAAGGTGCCATCTGAGCCAAGACTGGAAAAAAGAGCTAACCATGCAGGTGTCTGGGGGAAGTGGGTTCTAGAAGATGGTTCTACAGTGGTACCAGGGAGAGGGACTTGGCAGGAGGTATGTAGGGAGTTAAAACAAACATCAGGGGTTGGAGGGCAGATCGTGCAGGAACTTCCTGAGTGAAGTGTGCAGCCACCACAGGCCTTGGGCAGCAGGGTGTCTTGCTCTGATTTACAGAGAAGCGAGAAAGAGGCAAATGCAATATAGAGGGATTAGTTTAAAAGAAACATACTGGGTCGATTTAAAGAACTTAAGAACCTGTGGATTAAGTTGCATGTTGCTTTAAAGTAGTAGTAGGACCAAGTTTTAGAGTTTGGGTGCCCAGGACCTTGTTTTAGTGACCTGATCACCTCATTTAGGTCTCTGTGAAAATATCACCTCCCCCATGAGGTCCTCCATGATTGCGTTTACCTAAAATCACAACCTCTTTCCCTGTTAATTGTTTTTTCTCCAGAGTGCTCATTATTCCTTGAGACTGTATAATATACTTATTACTTCCTATTTTCTCAACTAAAGTGTGAACTCCAAGAAGGTGAGATTTTACTTGTTTGGTTATCACTGTAGTTCAACACCTACACAGCTACCCAGCAAAGAGAGAGCCTTTGGTACCAGTTTGTTGAATGAATGAATGAATATTCCAGGAGTGCAGGAGAACTTTTTTAAATTAAACTTTGTTAAGTTTCTTCAAATTAAGATCTAATTTAAGCAAACAGGCACTAAGATTGAGGCATAAATAAAAATAAGCTGTCAGTCAAATTATAGATTATTTTCCACCTTAGTTGGTTTGACATGTTTACTATTTAGAGTGTTGATGGTTCATCTTAATGTTTACACTGTGTCCTTCATAAAATTTTTACAGTTATAGTGTAGAAAATTTTTGAAATAGGAGAAAAATAACTTCTAATTATATGTCCCTACTGCCATGGCAACTAACATAATGAAAAATTTTCTCTTCTGTAGTTTTCAAAGTATGGTGCAGTCTTACCTGGCCTCAATATATCTAGAGATCAAATGCTTTCCTCTGATTTTAAAACTTTTCTCTAAAGCTCCTCTGGACTCTAAAATTCTGTGATTTTATATGGAAGCCAATAAAAAAATATATACACTATCGAACATGGTCTTTATTTCTAACCTATCTCATTAAATGAAACATTCCTATGCTAGTTTCTATAGACATTTGGGGTTATTTTTCTTAGACACAAGCCCTTATTTTGCCTGATTTGAAATCATTGATCAATTGGGATTTTAACCTGCTAAGAAAAATATAAAGAGTTTTGAGAACTGTCAGAGCAATAAATGAGGGTAGCCTCATTAATTCTGAGCATATCCTGCTCAAACAGTTATGAATCTCAAATCACTATAGTTTGTTTTCATACTTTCTATGAACAAGTGGACATTATTAGGCAAAAATCAATAATGTAAAAGAGAACGGAGGAGAAAATTTTACCTACTAAAGAGAACAAATTGCTTTTCTCCACATTAGCGGTGTCACGCGCGCACACAGTAGGACTGCGGCACCAACGGACGCAGGACCCAGAGGGCTGCACGCAGGCGGATGGGCCGACGCAGCAATTACGAATCAATGCGGCAGCTGCCCGAGACCACACGTCCCTGGTGGAAATGATTTTGCTGCTGGTAACCAGCTAGAGTCATGTCTGCTAACCCGAGGAGGTGGCACAAAATGAGGAACCACCAGCCAGGCAATCTGGAATGACTGCTCCAAATCTATGAAATTTATCTCCAAAACTAACAACTTGAAAAAAAACGATTGAAGTCTCTTTGCTACATGCTGTTCATCAGGTCGTGGCAAAACAACTTTATTTGGTTTACTCCCCCCCTCCCTCCAGAATCTCACATACGGCAAGAGGAATGAGATTATAGAAGGGAAAGGATGAATGACAACACAGTGACTCACTGAGGCTCAGAGGACAGCAAGGTGGAGGCGTCAACAGGGAATCGAATCAGGCCGTGGGAGCCTGGGTTCTCAGTGGACACCGACATCAGTAAGGACATTCTGAGGAGGTCGTAGACCTTTGTACTTTTAAAATACTCAGCCAAAAGGTGACAGTTACATCTGCCTTTCCTGACTCCTGGGCTTGTTGACAGGGTCACCTTGCATGAGGTACGTAAACGGTTTGAAAAAGCATAAAGGATGATGCTGATGATGAGGCTAACTAATAAGCATCACAGCATGTTAGCGTTTCTTGAGAACCTATAGGCTTCCAGCCGCTGTTCTATTTTACATGTATAGTCTCATGTGATCCTCATCACAACATTATCCACACTTTCAGATAAAGAAACAGAAGCACAGAGAAGTTAAGCAACTTGACTAAAGTTGCACAGCTAGTCAGCAGTGGAACTGGAATTGAATCCAAGCAACCTGCTTCCAGGGCTCGTGCTCCAAACTGCTGATATAATGTAATATAAGCTAATGAGGTTAATGTCCGCGGTGATACAAAATGGGTGTTTCTATCGGAAAATCCCATAGCAAACACAAACCTGTTAACCTACTATGTGCAATGATGTTTTAATTTTAGTCCCTCTTTTCTTCTTCTATTCCCATCATTCAAACAGTAAACATTTTTGAGAGTCTAATCGGCATCAGGCGTTATCTGAGGCTTGGGGGATCCTGCAATAAGCCTCTGAGGCCCCTGGTCTCCTGCAGTTTATGTGCTAGTAAGGAAAGTCAGTCAACAAACAAACAAAAGAGAGCAGGCAGTGATAATTGCAAAGACGAAAATAAAACAAGAGGTTGTGACAAGTGACAGGTGAGGAGCAGACAACCACTATTGGAGCACAGGCTGCGTGTCAGCTCTGCGCCTGCCGACGGAGAGAGAAGCAGGTGTGAACAAGGTACATCTCCTGCTCTCGGGGAACTGCCCAGGCCCCGTCTGGGTGGCCTTCTGTTTCTTTCCCTATGAAACGGGGCTTTTGCTCCAACAATCTGTGACTTCTTTCATTAAGTTAGGAAGCCGCTTAGGCAATACTTATCTGAATCCAGGTATTAGAAGTCATGGAAATAGTAAATGTTATAGTAAAACTATATTTTCTCCTTTAGAGTATTCCTGAAGTTTTACAGCGAGAGATACACGAGTCGCAGCAAGAGAAGAGGGAGGAGAGGGGCTGTTTAAGTGGATCTGATCGGGCTTTAGCTGGGACCATAACATTTATGTAAGCACTTAGGTGCTTGTTATATCTGCAGTCACATGTTTTCCATCTCTCCTGGGGAGTGAATGCGGAGGAAGGGGCTTCTCATGAAGCACGGAGATTTAAGGTCAACACAAGGGGTGGGGGGGTGGCAGAGCGAACAAAAGGCAAGACATTGGAGAAAAGTGACAAAATTGAGGATTCTCTTCCCCTGGAGAGCTCAATCAATCAAAGAAGTTGTATCTGGTACGGCCTTCCCAGAAGCAGACGGGTAAAGTGACTCAGCACCGGGATTCCTTGGCCCCAGGAGGCTCCCATGACGACAGAATGTGCTTTGCGATAGCACAACCGCACACACAGCCTCTGTTATCCCTCCCAGCCAGGGCAGGGCAAGAGCTACGCCGCGTTCTGCTTGTGTTTCAGGCTGGTAATTTGTGCTGAAAGAAAATACTTCAAAAGTACCACTGGGAAGCCCTGTGACAGGAATGGATGCGGGAGATGTACCGGAGGAATAAAGATCAACTCACAAAACAGCGGAATCCAAGGGATGTACCAGAACCCAGAAACCCGACCCGCCTTTCTGTATTAGGACACAAACGAGGCATGGAAGATACCTAAGAAAACACGGTAAACCGACTGCCTCGGCAGAGTTACAGGAGCACTTCGACTGCCAGGATGAATCATTAAGTAGGACAGTATGTGATTTAATAATCTGGCCCAAGAAATAGCACCAGCCTGAGACAAAGGAAGACCTGCCACAGACAATCACTACTGATGACGGTAACGAGACTGGAAGAGACGGTCTGTCATTGCACTTAAAGCCCTAACAGGGGAGCGTGGTCCTCAGAGTGGGAGAGAAAAAAAAAAGGGAAGACAGAAGAGAGTAGAAAGGGTAGCTGCAAGTTCAATTTAAACCAGCAAAGCTCTTAGAAAAGAGGAGAGAAGAAGATTTGATATACCGTGTAAACCACTGCATACATTCGTATTTAATGACACGTGATTCACTAGGCAAGAGGCATACACTATTCACTGTTAACACTTCTGGACACACAGAGCATTTGAAGCACTGTATATATTATCATGTAAAATATCTTATGTGTATAGTTATATTATAATTTTCTCTCCTTCAATTTCTTCTATTTTGGGACACAGACTACCCAAAAACCAAACAACAGCAGCAACAAAAAAACCAACCTGTTAACGCACTCCTAGTTGCTTGTGGATTTTTAGCATTTGTCTTGGGAACCCCACTGCCTGCAGGAGGCTAAGCAATTACACCCGCCCCAGCTGTGTGTGTTCGTGCCCCAAGACACACCAGCTCCTGCAGCATCGCCAGGGCCACGTCATTTTTCTTAGCATCCTGTCGTTGCATTCCGATGCTGAGAAAAGAGATCTGTTTCCCTCCTTCCGTGTAGTACCGAGAGCTTTAGCATTATCTGCTATGTTCTCTTTTCCCTCCAGATTTGTCTGCAGTTTTAGGGGTTCAGTTCCTGATCAAGTGATGCAGAAATCTAAATGCAACTCCAAGACATCCGCAAACGGACTCCGAGCGTGGCTCTTCGGCCGGGGGGCGACCAGCGCTCCTTACCTTTATCGTAGATTTCCTTCAGGACCCCTCGCTTGATCAGCTCTTCTCTGCTTTGCCTCATGGATATTTTCCTTTCCAGGGCTACGTGCAAAAGGCAAAGAGAGAAGCAGATGTGAGTAGTTCACAAAGCTGTCTGTTAAAGGATCCGATGTTGATGTACACAGCAATGTAATGTACGGGGAAGCTTCTGGAAATTATGCTTTGCTAATGTAAGCTAATGAGATATGCCAGTTAATACTTTTTGACACTATCATAAGCCTTTTAACCAGATGTCGTTTAATCTTCAAAATAATCTTCCAATTACCTATGAGGTAGGCATTTTTATTTAATTTTATTTAACCCTGATTTGTGGCCGAGCAAACTGGAGTATGGAAAAGCTCAATGACTTGTCAGAATCATGCTGTTACTGAGAAAAGGAACCAGGATCCACGCCAGAGACACTGCCTCTGATCTCAGCTTAACCTCTACGTCACACTGAGCTTCCCCGAGCATGGCAATGCTATTTCAATGACCTAGTTCACGGAGATCACCCCTCACTTAGGATTCTGTCGCTTTCCAACTATTTTTTAAAAAATGGTATGAAAATATCTTCTGAGCAGCTCTGTGGACTGGCCTCCCATGGTGCCAAGGGGTGGTTGGTGACCTCCAGGGGACGTCCCCACCGCCTTCCTATCCAGCGCTCCAAGCCGGAGCGGAGCGGCCCAGCAAAGATGGAATTGTTCAGTTATTGAATGTGCCTCTGCCACACCTGGCTGCGCGCCTGAGCCCACCGCGCGGACAGGTGGGGCTAGAGGAGGAAAGAGGGAACACCGAGCACACTGGGGGACAGATCACGTGGAAGCAGAGCCTGGGGTGGAGAAGTGAGGGGCTGCCCAAAGCGCAGGCCCACAGCTCACAGGGGGCCACGGGCAGAGCCCGGGGAAACGGGACCATTCCCGCGGCTGGCCCTGCAGGCACCGCACACACTGAATGGGGAGAGGAGCGCTTCATTCTGCTGCTTTGGTTGGCTTGAAAATCCCCGCATCCTTTGGAAACATAATTATTGAGGGGGACAAAACCAGTTATAAGATAAAGAAACGATTTTATGCAGACACATTCGGATATAAATTAATTAACTACTCATACTGCTCAATAGAATTTAGTCCAAGGAACGTGCATAAGAACTAGAAAAACAGCAGGGAAACTGGGATTGCGGTTCTAGCTCCTTGTCGCCCACTAGCTACTCAAGTCACTCTGGGTCTGGGAAAGCACGGATGCCTCAGCCCAGCCCTTCCAGTTTCGCAGGCCCACGGTGGGACCAGGACATGCTGACTGAGATGAAAGCTCTCTGGCTTATTCTCAGGCACAGCTTGGCTGGGAGTCACTGATTATATACTCCGGGACTTACTAAGGAATGTCATATTCTAGCTCCCTCTCTTAAATTATAATGAAGTAAGTGGTATGAGAGAGAAAAGGAAATGTTAGGTTAGGTCGTAGTCACCCAGAGCTGACGGAGAACATGTCAACACTGGAGACTTGCAAATCTACAAGCGCAGAAGTGAGGGCAGGAGGGTTACGCAGGACAAGGGCAAAGGTGGGTGCGGGAACACCAGAGCGGCGTTTGTTCCGGGGGCTCAAGAGTTTTACAGCCCAGACCGAAGGACGCGATAAGGCGGCAGGAAAGCAGAAGGGTGTTCTCTGTGCAGGAGAGAGCTTGGGAACGGCTGGAGAAGGGAAAGGGAATCGCATGCAGGTGGGTTAGAAAGTTCTGCCTGATTTGAAAAGATCTGCTTAGCAGCACGGTGGCAGGTCACTGGAGGGGGAAGGGGACACGGGGCTTTTAAGCAAGGAGTTTGTTACAGGTCTTCTGGGGGACACAGCCAACAAATGTAAAGAGGTGCTTTGCCATCCTGTTCCTATCCACATAAGTCAGACAGATTTCTTTTAAACAAGATGATGTTTCGCAGGGGCTTTTCAGAACCATGGACTAGAGTGGATGGACCTGGTCCACAGCACTGCAGGAAGCATCTGCAACGAGGTGGGCAGAACCCTGGACTTGGAAGCCCAAGATCCCCAGGGCACATGGATGTTCTCAGGCCAAACACTTAGCCACCCGGACCTCAGCTGTCACTAATCCAACCAGTACGGATCCACTGCACACGGTGAAGGGCACCTGCCAGGGCTAGAGGTGGTGGTGACCAAAGGGACAGCCCCTGTCCTCATAGAGTTTACAGATAACCACGACATTCAGTCTATCATCAAATAATGACATTATCTAATGTGTGATTACAAACTAAGTTCTCTCAAAAGAAAGGGACATGGTCCTATCAGAGCATGTGATAAATAATGTTCCCTCCATGGGGTATTAGAAAAGCTTTTTTTTTTTTTAAGAGACAGGGTCTCACTCTGTCACCCAGGCTGGAGGGTAGTGGCATGATTACACCTCTATCTCTACAAAAAAATTTAAAAATTAGCCAGCCGTGGTAGGGTACACCTATGGTCCCAGCTTACTAGAGAGGCTGAGATGGAAGGATTGCTTGAGCCCAAGAGTTTGAGGCTTCGGTGAGCTCAAGCAATCCTCCCACTTCAGTCTCCTGAATAGCTGGGACCATAGACGCACCCCATCATGCCTGGTTAATTTTTAAATTTTTTGTAGAGGTAGGGTCTTGCTATGTTGCCCAGGCTGGTCTCTAATTCTTGGTCTCAAGCAATCCTCCTGTCTCAGCTTCCCAAAGTACTGGGTTTACAGGTTTGAGCCACTGCAGCCATCCTGAAAAGGATCCCTGAGATGAGATTTGAAAGACGAATATATCTTATCTCGGCAAAGGGCAGTCAAGTAGGAGCCAAGGGAAATGATCCAAATAGAGCAGGCTTGGCAATGAATGCCTCCTGGCAGAGGAATCATGGTGTCGTGGTGAAGGAGAAAGAAAGTCGGTGTGGCTGCAGCCACCAGCACCAGGTGGAGAATGTTTGAGATGAAGCTGGAGGGGAAGGAGGCTGGGCAATGGGAAGAAATGATCAGATTTTAGCATTTGAAAGATGCGTGTTCATTTCAGTGTGGGGAATGGATTGGAAAGAGGCCGGTTACTAGCTGATTACAGATATCTGGGCAGGGGATGATGGCAGCCTAGACTAAGATGATGGCAACAGAGCCAAAGGATGCGTCCAAGACACGTGAAGGTGGCAAGGTGGATGCAACCAGAAGTTAAAGACCAGACGAGGTATATGCAGGAAAGAGAGCGGCCAAGGACGACTCCTTGCTTCCTGACTTGCATAACTGGATCAACAGTGCTGTCGGTGACTAAGGCAGGGGATACAGGCTGGGAGTCAGGTCTGGAGGGCAGGTGATGAGCTGCACATCCAAGAGGAGGTATCAAGTATGTGCTAGGAAATGTAGCTGGATACTTCATCAAACAGGAATGGGAAGTTCAATGAGACCGTGCTGTGTGGCACAGACTGTGTTAGACACCTTCACATACAAGTGCTTCTCAGACTTTTCCACGGAAACACTCGTCACAGCAAAGGGCGGATGCTGGGGCTCCAAGGTTAAGTCTTGAAGTTGCCTGCCCCAAGCATGCCATTTCTTTAATGCATTGAGTTTTTCTTTAAAAATTAAGGTGGACCTCACATCATGTATCTGCTCTAATTTAACTAAGAAACCCCACTCCCACCCCACCCCCGCCACCAGTTGCCAAGTTAAATGAACATTCTGGGAAGAGATGGCTAATTTATTCAGTGGCTTTGTCCACTTCCTGTTACAGGATCCTGAGCCCCCAGGGTACGCACAGCACAGATCATTTTGAGAAGGGTGAAAAGTTGTGCTATTTAACTTAATGCTCAACACAGTCTCATGAAGGGTTAGCATTCCCATTATACAGATGAGATACCTGAAGCCCAGGAAGAGGAACTTGCTCAGAGTCACACGGCAGTAGGTGGAAGAACAGAGAGAGATTTTAATGCTCCCCCTTTTTCTCTAGGATACCACATTGTTATGAGGATTGTTATGATGTATATGAAAACAGTAAGGCTCGGCAAATGGAAGGCTGTCTGATTATTAATTTACTCGGGGTTGAAAGTCACGGTAAAGGGACTTAATTCCACTTCATTCTCGGGAGCTTCCTCCTTGTTAGGCACTGTGCGCCGATCCTCTCTCTTCACAAGGTGTGCGCGATGCTGATCCTCTCTCTTCACAAGGTGTGCGCGATGCCTCCTGATCTCACCTGCAACGGCCCTTCCAAAGACAGAGCTAAGTTTCACCGGGGCCAAAGACAAGCCCACCGCTGCTCCGGGAAGTGAGACAAAGGGGGCTGTCAGGTGCAGAAGGACAACTCGAACCATGTGGCCTCGTTTACGACTGAACCACAAAACCATAAAACAAGTGGGGTTAATGTGGGCAAAAAAAGAAAATGTAACGGTGTCCTCGTCACCAACCAAGGAAATGGTCCAACCCTCACCCACCCGATAATTTTGCTTTTGGGTAGAACAGACATGAAAAAGGAAGAAACGAGAAGAAATTATGAAAAGTTAAAGAAGTCAGAAGAGGAGTGAGGCGTCAGGGAAGGTGCAAAGTGTGGCGTGTACTGCGCCTGTCCCGAGGATGGCAGGGCTGAGCCAGATCAGCTGGGAACTGAGGCATGAGGGGGAGCCGATGACTCGGGAGTGTTCGGTCTTTGGGAGGTAGGAAGTGAGAGTGAACAGAACAAAACCATCCATCCCTTTAAAAAAAAAAAAAAAAGAATAAAAATCTATACTATTAGACATGAGGCAAAAACATGCAAGCAGGTATTACCTTATATAAAAGAAAAATAAAGTCAGTAAGGACTTATTTTAAAAGAAGAAAATCTATCCTGAAATGCAAGGATCACTCTAATATTATTCAGCTATTAAAGCACAGGGCAGTATAAAATCTGTGTGGAGATGTTTTTGGTATAAACTTTTTGGTTATAAAACTGGATTGTGGTGATTGATAGTTGCACAAATCTATACATTTACTAAAATTGTTGCATTATATACTTACGATGGGTTAATTTTATGGTACATGAATTATATTTCAATAAAGCTATTAAAAATGGGGTGGAAGGATAACCACCGTGAACTAAAATAAAATCTTAAGCCTCCCAGCCAACTGAATGGGCCCCTCTTGGCCAAGGGAACGCACCCCCGACCCCCCAGCCAGGGGGGGAAAAAACCCTTAAAGCTGAGTTGCTGGCCATGAGGAGAAAGGAGGACAGATGAGCCTAGGTATGTCCTGTCCCTTTTGGAGTTATTCTTTGTCAAGATAAGATACAAAATCATTAACAGGCCTAAGGTCATGTAAGACAAAGGTTAAACCACATGTGCAGGTCATCAATTTACTTAGCAGATCATCGAGTCTCGGTACATGTCCGGTAATTGTCCTGTGGCTCGTCTCTGATTAACAGACTTCCTTATCTTAACTTAAAACATTCCAAGCCTTTAGACATAGCTTCATTTCTTTAACCAATTACAAATCAAAGAATCTTTAAACCCACCTAAAACCTGTAATC
>CAUYSK010037104.1:0-106303 GCA_963575035.1 Avahi laniger | reverse complement strand
GGTGATCACATGGCAGAAATACTCTCCAGGGATTAGGGGGATGGGGGGCGAATCTACAACTAAAGGACACAGGGAGCACTAAAGGGAGGGAAGGGCACGCCTTTAACCTGCATTTGGGGAAGGCAAAGACATAAAGTGTAGATGAACTTAAAAAAAAAAAAAAATGGGATCACTGGATTAAATGGTAGTTCTACTTTAAAAAAAAAAAAAAAAAAGAGCCAAATCCAATTTGGAACATGCACCCAAAATGAAAGGAGAAAGCAGGCTGATTTCCTCTGACAGTCAGTGCTTTCCAACCTGGGAGCTCCCTTGGAAGGAAAATGAAGTATGGAAGAGAGAGGGGGCAGGCCGGAGAGCAGGAACAAGGCAGAACTTCCAGGACTTCAATTAGATTAATTGTTCCTCTCACAAGAAAGTAAAACAAGGCAGCGGATGGAGGGAAGCCCATTTATTCCAAATGCAAATGGCCAAGGGGAAATGTCAAAAATACATTGGAGAGTGAGAGGCTGAGAAAACCAGATGTGTCTTTCTAAATACAAAAATTAATGGGAGACAGAGAGAGAAATGGGGCGTGGAGGAGAAAAGGGGGAGGCACAGAGAATTAAGGACAAGGTTAAGTAGATGTGGCTTAATCCCAACAGAGCCTCTCTGACATTTGGCACTGGGGGAAACAGACCCCAGGAAGATTTTTTTTTCTAACCTTCTTGACCTTTTAAGTTCAAGCCAGAAGCATGAGACGGAGGGAGTGAGGAGAAAAAGTGGAAGCGACTTAGTGAGGATGATAACCCAGAAGACACCCTGCAACTCACAGGCCTCCCCTGCTCCCACTCCAGCAAGGGGCGATGTCTAGTCCCTTCCTGTTAGAGGCTCCGGGGACCTTCAGTTCTCCCTATCTCTGGGGCTGAGGCCTGAGGGGAAGAGGTACCTGCAGCCCAAAGCAGGGCAGGGGCATGTTTTCCCGGCCTTTCATCCTTCCCGACATGTTCTAAGCCTTGCTCCCTAGCTCCCCAGCTTTTCCTCCCCAAAGCCATTCCTTCTCCCTCTGTCACTATGAATATACACAAGATGACCCCTTAGCAGTTTCCCTGGGAGACTCGCTGGCATAAGCATAACAGAATCTGGCCCTCAGTCGGGAGAGGTACTTAGTCAAATTCCTCCGAGCTCAGACCCAAGCTCTCTGTGCATTATACTTTGGTTTTTGCCAATTTTCTGCAGCCCAGCCAGAGGAGCCAGGACTCCAAACACCTTATAAAGAAGCTCTTTTAACAGAAATTCTTGCTAAAGTTCACTGTCAGGGAATCAGAAACCTTGAGATGCTGAGCAAATGTATCCAGGATGGGCACTGAACTTAGACAGCGAGGAGCTGATGAGTTACCCTACGTCACCCACCAAGTCAAGAGAGGGTCTGGGATGAGAAACTCCACCTTAGGACTCTTTATCACATGAGGCATCCAGCCGGGAAACCCTCTGTTTTCAACAAAGACTACCTCTTGTTAGGAGAAAACCATTATGGAGGTGCAAAGTAGTCCTGGGAGGATAATAATGACATGAATTCACTGAGCCTCACAGTCTAGGACTAGTTCAAGAGGGGCCTTGTTTCTTCCTCGAGGAGGAGCTGGCCCAGAGCTGGCCTGCTCTCAGATGCAGGCAAGGTACCTGTCCCGCCAGCCGGCCCCTTTATTAATTTTTCAGTACTCACAATGCCTTCATCACAAGGACTGCTCAGACAATTTATCAATCATATGGGAGCTCTGAACACTTATCAGAGCAACAGCATGCTTAGGTACACATTTGCAGCAGAATGTGATCGTTGGCACATTCTTTTCTGCACAGAAAACTCTCACTTTTGTTTCAATGAGGAAAGACTTTAAGGTAGAGCTCACTAGACAGTACAAAGCACATCTGCATTTTTGACATTATAATGCTGCCTGCTTCCCAACCTCAACTTACAGGGACCTCGGTGTTAATGTGGCATTTGTA
Organism: Avahi laniger; assembly: GCA_963575035.1. Classification (NCBI taxonomy): domain Eukaryota; kingdom Metazoa; phylum Chordata; class Mammalia; order Primates; family Indriidae; genus Avahi; species Avahi laniger. The sequence continues at coordinate 104,323 of CAUYSK010037104.1, read as the reverse complement.
AAACACTCACAAATGTCTAAATGTCCACTCCTAAGCCAGACACTTCCAAGGTGGCAGAGCCGATGTTGTAAGACCAGCTGAGTCACCTCAGGTGACTGACTTAACCTCTCTGTGCTTTGATTTTCTCTTCTGCAAAATGGATATCATAATGGCCTCAGCTTCCCAGGGCCATTGTGAGAAGTGGATGGATTAATATTTGTAAAGCAATTAGAACAGTGCTTGTTAAACGAATCCATAACACCAACTTTGAGGCTGTAACCTGTGCAGCACAGATATCAGGAATCAATATGAATCTTCGATCTACTCACAAAGACTCAGATTTTTTACTGTTTTTGTATAAGGAACCCAGCTGCCACTTTATAAAATAACACACTGATGCTCCACTACTGAATGCAGAGGAAGTCCCTACTTGAGGATCCGGCTACTATCTCATGAAGGAAGCTGGTGGGGTTTCCACTTGCAGCAGCTGTGGAAATGGGGAGATCTCCAAGGTGAAGGTAAATTCCAAAGTCGAGAGGGGGGGTATTGTAGTCTACCCCCACCCCCACGTGGAAATTCTCCTCCACTGCCAGCCGTTAAAGACAGGCTGCTATTCCTTACACCCTTCACTCAAGAAGGCTCTTTCCACAATATTGCGGGGTCAACTACACCTTTATTTCTCTTTCAAAAGAGAATGTCATCTCGAGGTTTATCTCTGGGGCCAGGGGCCACTGCTGGTTGGCAGCAGGTCCTGGGGTGAGAAGTGCTGCCTTTCGGTGACAGAAGCGACAAGAGCATGGGGCGGGGTGGGGAGTATGAGTCCCATGAATAGGGTCCCACCGTGTGGTCCCCTATACCCCGTGGGGTCCCACCAGGATGGTGCTTACTTGCAGTCGTGCTTCTCAATTTCGAAGTGAGGGTTGAAGTTGAGGACAATCTTCTGGTTGGGTTCAGGGGCATAGACGATCCACTCACAGTTCTGGTGGGAGGGGTAGTCCTGGGGGTAGCCGGGAGAGGTGATGTAGCCAGCATCTTTGGAATTCAGACGACCTCCACAGGGTGGGTCTGAAAGAGAAACCAACAAAGAACTTCAAATATGCTACGGCCTTTATTCCCGTCTCCCTGCTTCTCTTCTCTACCAGTGGCTGAATACAACTCTTTTACAGACCTTTTATGGCAGTCCAGAAGACTAACCTACTTACTCATTCGGTGGAAGAGATTATTTCAGCTCATCTCTCCCCCTACCCACCCGACTACATGCACAGATGCACAAATGAAAGTATTCCAGAACATGGTCATAAATATTCCCAGTTACATGGTCAGCGATTAAAAAAAAACAAGACTGCAAACCGAACATGCCTCCCTGTCTTTTCCTGTCTCCCCTCCTTGGCCCATGTTCTTCTCCTCATTCAAACCTCCCATCTCTATCTTTGTCTCATAAATCCCTCATTTTATTCGATGTCTCCCAGCCCAGCCCAGGCAGCGGCGGCGGAGGCTCCGGGAACTGACAATAGCGGTTTTGTGGTGCCGACCCGCAAGCCGGCCTGGTAACAATTACACGTGGTGCAGAGGAAGCACTTTCAGCTTTGGGCCAGAACAGGCCCTGGAGGGTGATTTCAGCTTTTTTTTTTTTCTTTTTAAGAAAGAAAAAAACAAAACCCCCAAACATTTAATTCCACATATACCGCAAATTTGATTTATTATTTCATTATACACTGAGTGGAAAAATCTGTATTAGAGAATCCATTGGCTCCGACCTCAGAATTTCCACAAAGGTGCTTTGTGCTGAATGCACGTCTATGTTTTTTCTGCGTTCTCTGCCCACCGTCCCCTCTGCCTGGTCCCCACCACCAGAGTGTGCTGCTGCATTGTCCAGCCGTCCCCAGCCCTGCGAGGAGCGGGCGCCCCTCCCCGGTAGTGCCTGGCTGCAGGTAAACAGCTTCCTGTGGCCCAGGAGGGAAGCGGCCATCTTCAAAGGCAGGAAAGGTGGGTGATGACATTTGAAGAATCTCGTCTCTTTAGGAGTGAAGTTCTGCAATCCCAAGAGGGGTTGCTGGAAAATGGGGGGGGAGTTGCTTAATACCACAGTAGGACAGACGACCGAAAGGCACTAGAGACATGGAAATATTCAGAAGCCTCTTGGAGACCTTCCTGAGACTTGTGTGTCTCTTAGCATCAATCACGATTTAATATCGCCATCTGCGTGGAGCAGCACGGGCCGTGAATTATGTATTACGACTCAGCAGCCACCCTCCAGGATGGGCCTTTCTCCTGTGTTCGCTCTTTGAGGGAACAGGTCATGCATTTTTTAACTCTACAGGTGCACTTTACTATTCCCCGCGTCTGTCGGCATTACTGTTTCCCAGACCTCTGCTTTAGATTACCGGCCTGACAGGCTTTAAATGCATAAAAGATGGCACACTGCACAATGCTGTTTGGGACACAAATCCACATGAGTAGCCTTTTCAGCATTGAGCTTCCAAGAGCTCAAACTGTGCCGGGTTGAACTGCCCAGACTCTAATGGATTTGGGTCCATTTCCTACTGGGTGAAAACAAAAGCAGCCATTTCCTTGGGCTAGTAGACACCACCTCGCCCTCTTCCTAATGACCCTGCACCCTCCCCACTCCGGGAGGACAGTGTGCCCCTCCCTCCTCCAGAGGAGGCCAGCAATGAGGCCTCTGCAGCCAATGCCACAGGCTTTCCAGGTGCCTGCATCACTCACCCACACTGGGCACCCAGCATCTCCCCGCCGGCCACATTATGGCCCATTGGTCTTGGCTCATGCCTGTGAAATGGGGCTAGGAGCGGCCCTCTGAGAAGGCAGAGGTGTAGGGACCTAGATCACCAGCTGCTCTTACCAAGCTAGCAGACGGGGGAATTTTCTACTGGGCCCGGCTCCTCTGCCAGCTATTTTGCAGAAAACTGCAGCCCTACCACCAACTCACCCCAAACCACACTTTTTGCCTTGGAATTCATCAGAGGAAATCTGAGCCGGGCTCCTGTTTAGTAACCGTTAGTTTCCACGTCATCCACACTCTCTCCTGCCTTCCTCCACCCGTTCCCTGCTTCTGTCCAATTACTCTCTGAAAAAGAACTTCTCCCTCTCAATTCCACACACCCAAAGTCTAAGCTTTTAGTAATTAGACTAGGCACACAGATCAGCAATAAAGACAGGAAACTTCCTCCCAAGAAGGTTTCATTTCTCATCTACACTAGGAATGGTCATTTCCCCACTACCAAAAAAAAAAATTTAAACTATATATATCCCACAGTTGATAGACTGCACTTTCTGCCGTTAAACCAAAAGAAAAAGGAATAATCCATTTCTTTTTTCTATACTTTCTTTACTTGAAGAAAATCAAGGCACTTATTGAAATATCTGTAAACTCATTAAAACATCTGCTCTGGCTGTGTGTGGTTAACCTTTTCAATACCCAAACATTTATAAACTTGCATTCTTGTTTGGATTGCATTCACACTCAGAAACACACACAAACACAGATATTGAACATACATCAGTTACATATACATATCAGTAGTTCACACTTTAGTCCTATATACACGTTTACACCTTCTCATAAAATATCACACATCATTTGCACAGACATATATCCACAAAGATAAATACTATAATTTTTGTCTCTATTTTTCTTGGAAAGAACAGAATTCTTGAAATATATTAATAAAAATGGTAAAGAAAACACACTTACTCCTTCTACAATCTCTTGATAACTGCTCTTTCATTTATAGGGTTGGGGACTCTTCATTTCTTAAATACAGACATGCCCCAATAGAAACTGGCTAGCATTTCTTCTGAAGAGCTATACCATCCATTACTTTGTAGGCCTTTATTGTGTTCCAAAACGAACTTCATAAATGGTTTCTGTCCTGTTTCAGAGGAGTCAAGCCAAGCCGAAAAAGAGTTGAACTCAAGGGCAAACCCCTTAAGGCCAATCTCCATGTACAGAGGGGAAATTGACCCCGTTGAAGTTTGAGCTACTGAGCCTGTTTGGTGAGTTGACAAGGGACTTCATTCTCCAACTATTTAGTGAATACCTTTCACCTGGGGCAAATTCATTTCCCAAAGACAAGTAGCAAAACCCAGGCTTGGACTGTTCAGAGCAGTTTTCTCCTGCATCTCGGAGGGAAGCCTAAGGGATGGGCCAGGCCAGGTCAGATAAAGACCTCAGAGGCCCAAGGATGAAAGAATTGAAGTGACAGCCTTGGATGTAATTTGAAATAAAGAGAACACTAAATTTTAAAGTCACCATGTTCTGATTTTCCCCCCATAATGAATATTTAGGTGTTTTTATTTTAAATATACAATATCAGATTGTTTCAAAAATCTTTCTGCCTCTCTCTCTTTTTTCCCCTCTTTCTTGGGTGTCTTTGCTTTGCTGGTAGCCTAAGCACCATCTGATGCTGCCTAGGGGTAGTCTAGCACTGGATAAGGTAAAGGGATTTTGTACCCATTCACCTAGGAACTCACTCTCCTGCAGAACCCAAGTTAAGACAGAATGCTGGTTCCTTGGTAATATTTGATTTGTAGGAAGTATTAAGAAGGGGTAAAGAAAGATCTTCTAAAAATTTGTCTGCCTTCCAGGAAAATTTAATGGGAGTTGTTTTAAAGGAACACTTTATGGCCTGAATATGACAATAATGTTTGCTAAAATTTGATGCCTGACTGTAGTGAGGTCTTTTAAATAATCAGAATTACAATGGCTTACTTCACAACAGCCCAGTAAAAGAACAATCAGATCTCTTGGCTTAGTTAAACTGAAGGAGAAAGTCATTGGCAAAAACAGGAAACGTGGTAACAGGCTGGATGTAGGATTAGAGGGTCCAGTTGTTGTCAAAGGTGCGTCTGTGGTAATGGGACTAGGTTACTAGGAAAGGCAAGGTTTGACATTAGCAAAAAAGATGGGAGACGGTGCCTGGTTCCTAACTCAGTGTGACCTTTCTGGGTCTCAGCTTCATAAACTGCAGTTCAATGAGTGGATTAAATTAGGTGTATAGTTTTCAAAATTTTTTTTAGAAGGGTACTTTTTGTTTTTCCTTGAAGAGAACTCTACCGAGACCCCCAATGTCCCAAGCAGATAAAAATGGAGCTCTTCTTGGATGCTGGGAGAGTGGTAACCAGAGAGGTAGAGTCAGGACCTCCCAGTCCCATCCTCATCTGCCACGGGGCTTCTCTGCGAGCTCACTAGGGCTTCTTGGAACATGAGCTGAAACCCACTAAACTGGATCTCTGTTCCCTTGTTACTTTCAAATGTCAGGAAAAGAGAGAGTGGACATCTACTTCTCTTATATGTACCTGAGGGCACTTGGTCGAGAAAAGCAGTTGGTCTCATTTCCCCTGAAAGTAATATATTTTATTTACTTTATAATTTATTCTTTATCCATAGCATAATCCCATCCTGTCTCTATTTCCACAGCATTGTTTTCATTTAATTATTAGTATCAAGGCAAAGAAGAAACTCTTTCCTCCACTTAAAAAGAAAGAAGGTTGTTACCTTGCCACTTACTCCATCAAGGCACTTTACTGGAAATAGCACCAGACCAGGATTTAGAAGCCCAGTACTCCAGTCTGGTCTCACCACTGGCAAGCTGTGTGGCCCGGGGTAAGTTAGTAAACAGCTCTGAGCCTTTGTTTTCTCACCTAATAAATGTGGGGGGAGATTCTTAAAGTCAGTTCCAGTTCTAAAATCCAAAGCCTATATAATGAGGTGGGGAAAAGACCCTATAACCCATAGATTGAGGCAAAAATTTGAAAGATTCTCTACCCTCCTAAACAATAAGATATTTATTCAAGGTGTTACCCCTGCTTTAGTGGCTTGGTAAGCTTGAAACAAAACTCTAGGATTCTTCAGATGAACATGTCTGTCTTGCATTATGGAGAGTTCAAATGTCTCTTTTAATCACATTAACTCTACTGACATAAGTTTCTTTTCTTAACTGAGTCTGTGGTTATGTATTTATAAATATTATGGATATGTAGTTCTGCATGTGAGCATGTCAACAATAGAGATGCATGAAAAGAAAGACCAAAAAGGAGTTTCTCCAAATCCCTTACCCAGATCATCTAAGTCCTTTGCTCGGGGTTTTAACCAAATTTTGCTCACCAACCCAGGATAAGCTGCTTTTTAAGAGTTATTTTTGTGAGCTGAGGCTGGATTTTGTTTTATTCAAAGCGACTTCAGCCTGTCACAAGACAGTCTCATAAAATCTGTATCTTGGCTTAAGCTGGGAAGAAATGAGCCAATCCATCAGCCCAGGAATGCGGCTGTTTGACCACTTCCTAAGGCAACTGGGAAGGGATGCAATCTATTCAATTTATGGGGCCGGGTGGCAGTGAATGATGCGCTCCTGAAGGCACAGCAAATGGAAATCCCTATGAACTTTTGCAATGATAAAGTTCAAAATCTGAATTAAAGAACCGTCTAGGAGGGAAGGAGAGAGCAGGAGAGCCAGGCAGCACATGAGATGGAAAAGAATAAGAAATGAAGCAAATTCCCTCTTCTAAAACACCACCAAATGAATTCACCGAGGAGAGAACTGGAAATTGGGTCTGGAAATAGGGCCTTTTGAACATCTCTTCCCCTCAATCAGGATTCTAAAAATAAACCCTCATTTAATCGGTAAAATGTAAGTTTGATGTGATTACCTCCCCTGACCTCGAATCATGCCACCTGTGGTAACCTTGTTATTTGTCATCTTATATCATAAACAAATGCAATTCCAATAGGGCAGCCGATATAATATCATTAGTTTATATTTATGTCCGCTCTTTTCCAGTCCTCATTGCAAATGCAATTTTGATGCCATTGATGAGAGATCTGTTCCTGACCATTTTAACAGACATTTGGGGAAGGAAGCAGAAGAAGAATAATTTTGAGGTCTCTCCAAAAACCAAAGGAGAAAAAAGGTAATATAATATATTTTTTCATTTATTTTGATTAACTGAAGCTTATGATGAAACGTCAATGGCTCCCCATTGGTTAGCAAAGGAAACCAAAACTCCTTGGCCTAGCAATTTGGGACTTGCATTGAGTCTGAGCTATTATTTCTAACCTTATTTGCAATTATTTCCCACCACACATTCTAAACTGCAGCTTCTGAGTGTTCCTCAAACAAACCCAGCATCCATTCCTGCATTGCCCTTCCGATAGCATGCCTTTCCTAGCTCTAAATCCTACCCATCTTCCCCCTCCAGGCTCAGATGCCACCTCTGCCCTTACCTATCTCCCACATGGGGAGTAATCTTTCCCTTCTCTGTATCTCAGAGGCTGAAATTCTTTAGCATCTTCTAAGGTATCTGAGAGTTTGCATTGGCCTTAGCCATTCCGTTGGACCACCAGCAACTTTAGCAACCAGACTCCTGATCCATCTTTGGCAAACCTCATAGGATCAAACCCAGAGCCTTTCCCCAAAGTCAAACACCATGAGATTTAATGAATTAACCAATTAAGAATTGGCTAAAGTAACACCAAAAAGTATCACTAGATAGTATAAATTCTGAGCGAGTCTTAACAAAAATTATTCTGCTTCGACAGCTACAATCCTTCCTTCCCCTCCTACAGCTATTATTAAGTGCAAGTGTTTCTGCATGGCGAATTCAGAGTTTAAATAACTTGTCTGGGATAATAATACCTAGTCATAGGTCAAGATAGAGTTAGTGTGAACTGTCTCCTAGGACACCCTAACCCTAAATAATAATGATGAAGTTCAAAGGACGCTCACATTTTAATTCAAATATTATTAAAATTAATTTATCTGAAGTTTCTCTTTGTCCCCTTCATTCAAACTCTCCATACTCCCAAGGGCAAGTTCTAAGTATTTGTTGTCCACAGCCCCAGGAAGATGCTAACTATTACTTCATCGCTAAACCATTTGCTGGTATTGGATTTTCTCTTGCTTGGTTTCAGCTCACCTCTCTCTACTCAACCCCTCCCCATCCCCTCTCTATGGCTCCTAATGTGCCTTTTGGGCACATCTGTTTTATTTTCTCCCTTTATCCAAACAATTATTATTACCATTCAGCTCAGTAATTTGCAATTCCCTTTATCTTCTTCACTGAAAGATTCTCCAGAACCCAATGGCTGGTTAGCACGGGGTTTTTGGAGGCAGGAGCGGTGTACCACAGACGTGCATTCGGCTGGCCAGCAGCACCATGCCCTGCATGCTACTGGGGAAAGCTTCCCTTTTGTTATTCTCAGCCCCCTCCCTTTTTTCTGGATTAGATCATGACTCTTTTATGAAGACCCAGAGGGAAATGGGATTATTAAGAGTCTTGCTGGGTAAAAGCTATTTTGTCTTTATGACGTTTTTGAGTTCAGCTGCTGAAGGGCCTTAATGCCAGAGTAGAAGTTATTACACATTCGGTAGAGCGTCTTAAACACAGTGTTCCCTGCCGAGCACGCTCTCAGCGATGAAGGATGGAAGGGAAGGAAAAGGAAAGGAAAGAAGAAAGAGAGATTAAAAAGAAAGCGGAGGTAAGAACACTGAAAACAGAAGTGCAAAGAGGAAAAAAAAATGCAAAGAGGAGACACAAATCTAAGACGAGAACCCAGCAGAGGACGTCCGTCTCTGAGGAACAGTGTGCTGAGAGATAATAATGGTGCTTGTAAAACACAGAGGTTGAGCAGGGGAAGAGCTGGAAATGAATAATTATTTACTTATTAGAAAACTCATACAAATAAACTTACCACAATGGTTATAGTGTGTTTTCTATGATCATAAGATACAGTTCACCCCACTGAAGCTGTTTTAAAGATTAAATGTCTTCAGAATAGGTTTAATATGTGCCAAACAATATCCTAAGTAATCAGGTGTAGCATAACAACCATATGAAGTAGGCACTGTTATCAAACACATTTTACAGATAAGGAAACTGAGGCACAGAGAGATTAAATACTCTGATCACACAGCGTACTTGGATCACAGAGCCAGCAAGTGGCCGAGCAGGATTTTAAACCCAGGCCTGGCTCTACTGCTTTGGAAGTTGGCAAGTCCAATGATGGTCCCCCCCAGACTCCTCAGTGGCAAACTCATTGAGGGCAAAGGCGAACGTGCTGCCTGTTTGAAAACTCCCTTTTCTCTGCCCATGCCAGCAATCTGTCTTGTGAACAATGAGAGATGTGTTCCAGGCTGGGGTCTGAGTGAGCTGGAAGCTCTTAACACCTTCTCTGCTCCCTGCACACACAGGCGCTCAGCTCTGTGTCCTCCTGGCCCTCCTTGCTGTGTTCTGGAAACCCCGGGCTCGGGTCCGGGGCAGGGAGAATGGGAGGGGGTGGTGGTGGTGATGGATAGGATGCTCAGATCTGAAACCATATATCATAACATCAGGGGTTTTTTGTCAACTCCTATTTCTCTATTTGCTTCTCAACCCCGCTCTTTCCTATCCTAAATGCCATGTTGTTATTGTTCTACTGGATAGGAGCAGCATTTTCAGAAATGGGGGATTTATTTTTATAGCACAGCTGGTCTGCCAAAGGTCACATAATTTGGCAACATTCCCAGTGGTTAAAAATTAATTTCTCCTTATTAATACAACCAAGGTCCCATAGGATCGGAGCTCAGCCTTATCTAAACTTGACAGCTTCCTAAACCTTTAGAAGATGCTTTCTCCTGGAGGGCCAGCCATGATACAAGGCCACTGTGTTCTGGAATCTAACTCCACTAAATCCTGTTAGGTAATGAACCCATTAAGCCCTTGGCCATTTCTCATCAAAGCAGATAAAGTTTTGAAAAAATGCTGGAGGATCTCCACGACAAACTTCTGCAGTATCTTCCAGGAATGGGTTAATTAAAAAAAAAAAAGCAAATAGCTAAGTCCTTACCTGGAAGGAATACAATGGCTAATTTCTGGGGATCAAAACACTCATCTGCCACTCAAGGAGGCTGCCTCAAACATTATCCAGTGGCAAATGATGGCCAGATGATCAAATATCCCAAATACGTTAATGATACTGCCAACTATTGCCCAGGTATCACTTTTCAAGTCCTTTCTCATCCATTCAAGAAATTAAAAGGTATTTTGCTTTTTTGCTCTTTTTAAAAAAGGAAAATCTCATCTCTAGTTCCTAAAGTCTTTCCAAACTGGACCTCTGGGGAATACATTCTGAAAACTCTTTACCAGTGAAGAGTTCTGAATTCTGTCAATTCAGAATTGTCTCACACTTGGGTCACCCCAACCAGTTCATTTTCTTGATTGCTTTACTGAACAGTTGAGTGAGATGAAAAACACCTGGGGCCTCAGAATCATCTAGTCCATGGTGTCTGCCCCACATAGCCCACCCTAACTGCTCTCTGTGTTCATGCCTCACTGCATAGGAATTGGCATTTGGACTCCCAGCTTTTTCTATGCCATGAAGACAGGAACTGGCCTTTCCCTTGCAGAATGTGGACTACACCTTCAACACCAGGGGACCAGCGCCATTTGGTAGACAGCGGGAGTCCTGTCTGGGTAGCCTGGGTTTCAGTCACTGCAGCTGTCCAGTTTTTCCTCTGGCCAGTTGAGTGCTCTGTGGCTTAATGTCTGAGGGCTCCACGGGATGAGATAAAGCTGCAGATCTGATGAGCTGCCCAGGCATTCACAGTTCTACCAGGCACATCTTGGACAAGCAGGGGCCTGCCGGGGAGCCCTGTGGGGAGTGCTCCCCTTTCCACTGTTTTGCACTGTGTGCTCTGTTGGCAACAGTCTCGCTACCTCCAGGGACTGCTTACTGGGGAAAAGTTGACTGGGCACTCATTTAATGTGGGCATGAAACCAGTCCCCAGAGCCTAGAGCAGGCTGTCTGTGTAAAGCCCAGGAGTTTACGGTTTTACTTGCAAACTATTATGCTCACCCATGCCCGTCCTGCATCTCGTGGAGACAGGCTAAAAGAAACTCTTCAAACCCTTCAAACTCGGCGCCTAGACCGTCATTGCTTCTCTTTCAGGATTTGTTTGAACCCAGACCTGTCTCCCAAACCAATTTACACCTCTTATCTGATCATCCAGTTCAGACAGAAGGTTGAGTTGACCGAATCTGCCCGTGTCCATGGCAATGGTGTTAAAACCCAAGCACAGATCAAAGCTCTCCTAGCGAGGGGGGGTGGGGGAGATGGTTATGGAGTCTGGGTTCATTTGGCCCCAAGCGGTGTGTCCCGGAGGTGGGGACATCAGGGCTGGGAGCTGCCACCACTTGAAGAAACTCATTGTCAGGACCGGAATGATTTCCTGAGCAAAACTCAGTCCCCTGCAGATTGTGATTAACTCCAGCAAAGGAGACTTTCGCGGCCGGGCGCTGACAGGGAATGGCTAGCGCCAGGGGGCTCTGCTCTCTGTCTGAAACTGAAAGGAAGAGAGGCCGAGGGAGGGAGCGGAGCAGGGAGCACACGCCAGTAAGGCACAGCACCGATCCCCTACCCTTCCAGAAGAAATGCAACCAGCGCCGCAGAAGCTGCAACACGGATGGACAGGATCCCCTAAACTTGGTCTGGAAAGCTGATTGCCGCCCCATCCACACCCCCACCCCCGACTATTCCCAGAGGGGCGATCAGTCCTCCCCCGCCCCCAAAAAATCCGTAAGCCGCCCCCACCCAGCCGCCGGATGCTACGACCTGGCGGGAAAGACTAGCGGCGCAGTCAGCCAGAGGCTTAATCGCGCTGCGCCTCGCCTCCATTAGCTTGTGTTGGTATTAAAAAGAAGCCAATCAGTGAAAATGAAGCATTGGCCGTGAATATTTCTTTTTCTCACATGCGAAAGCAAAGAGCCAGGCGGCTAGGGAGGGAAGGCGGGACCTCGCCAGTGACTGCAGAGGCTTCTCCCTAGGAGAAAGCCGCAGCCGACAGCTAACTTTCCCGCATTGAGCAGCGTCGAGAAAATGCCGCAGGCCTCCCTCTGGGGGCGTCCTTAGTCAGGGGGAGGAGGGGACAAGACTGGAGTAGCTGGAGGCGGCCAACTTCGCAGAGGCTCAGTCCCGGTTTTGCTTTCGCTGGGGATATTTTTGCTTAATAGAATGTTTATGGATCGCTCGGCTCTGTTTCTGCTGCGTAGCCCAAACAAATCAATGCGGCGTTAGAGACGCCGCTTGGGGGAGTGCAGGGGGAGAGCTGAGGGGCTACCACGTCCTCACCACGTGGATGCCCGCGCGCCGCGTGCTCTTCACCTGTTCCGCCGCACCCGCGGGTACCCAGCGCGCTGCGCTTCTAGAGGCTGTGCAAGTTGCGCGCATTCCTGCGGCTCAAGCGGGCTCCCTCCCTCCTCTCTCCGCCCTCCTCGCCGAAATCCCACTCCAGCTTCCCACCACCCAGTGCGGCCAGCGCCTGGATCCCCAGGCCTTGGGCCCCAATCACTCAAAGCCGGCTCTCTAGGGGCCGCCGCGAGCATGCGGCGCAGAGCGGAGCGCGGGGGGGCTGGAAGGGGCGCCACAGGCTGGGCTAGTCAAGCGGTTCCGAGTTCCCAAGCCCGGGCCGTGGGGAGGCAGGCGGCTGCACTGGGATCTGGAGAGGCGACGTGGCGAGGTGTGGGGGAGCCTGGTGCGCGGTGCCCACCCGGCCTCTCAGCCACCCGCGCGCTGCGACTGCCGTGTTATTTGCCCAATTGCTCCCCCGCGCGCACCGTCCGCCCCCTCTTTCCCCTGACTCGGTCCCAGAATCCGTTCTCGCCGCCGCCGGCCACTGAGCCGGCCCCCCTCCCGGCCAGAGCACATCGAGTGAGTCAGAGGTCTAGCTTGGCCTCGCCCTTTGCCACCCGCTGCCAGCACCCTGGGTGCCCGTCAGTTGCTCCGCCTGAAAGCCTGGGCAGCCCACGGTTTGCGATCGCATTTTCGGGGGACCGCAGAATATCCACCCCGGGGAGGTCTCAGTTTCGGGTCCCACCCCGGGTCCGAGGCTGCCCGCAGCCTCTTAGTGGGTGACCTGCCCCGCACTCGGCGCCTCTGGGCTTCTCTGGAAGTGACGCAGCGCGGCCAGGGGTTGGGATGGGAGGGGGCTCTGCGGAGAGCGCAGGAGGCAGGTGGCAGAGCGGGAGTGGGTCCGAGCGGGTGTCGCACACACACGCTTCACGCAGCGCTCGGGGACAGATGTGCAAACATCTGGGGTAAGGGATGGCCCCTGAGTCGTCACGACCCCTCCTGCTTCGCACAGCGCACGAAACCTGAAGTTGCATGTGTGCGCGTACTCGCGCCGGGGCCTACCGGAGTCCGTGTCTGAATACATAATACACTGTGGGCATCCTCACAGCGCGCGCATGCAGACACACACACACGCATGCACACACACACACACGCAGGGCAAATCACACAAACATACATAATTTACGAAGCATCCAGGTCTATGGGATGTAATTTGATTTGACTTCAAGCTGGGAATTTAGAATTAAGGCAAGAGAGAATGGGGAGGCACAGAAAATCTCCCCAAGTGGGACCTGCACCCATCCCTTTGATAGGCTTTGCAGCTACCCTGAAGACCAGTTATGGCAGAGGAGGAGCTACAAATGTGGATTTGGGTGGCAAAGTCATTCCTGAATTTTCCTCCCCTTGAAATGAACACCCAAGCTTAAAGCGGGGTGTGTGTGTGTGTTGGGAGGGGCGAGAACCAGAGCACCAGAAGCAAAGCTAGGACCCACTGGCCGATGAGCTGGGGCATGCCCGGGAGCATGCAAGGAGTTAGCCCTAAAACTGCGGCCGCCTTCCAAGTGCCTGGGGGTAAGGGCAATTCTGTAAGGTTTTTTCTCCTTTCTTTCCCCTATTTCTCCACAGATGGTTTCCCCTCCCCAATCACCTGTAGCAGCTGCTAAGAGTTTTGTTGTCAGATTCCAGACCCTATTCTCAGAGGGGAGAGAGGCTCACCCTGGAGTTTGGTCCTGGGAAGGAAAGGCAAGCCCTACTGGATTCCCCACAAAACCAGAGATGCCTTTTCAGACTGTACCCCTTGCCACTCCCCACAAATGCTGGTCCCAGACTGTTCTGGGCCTCGGAGTGCTTATCTCCGTAGCAGCAGACTGTCCACACACTGCCTTTTTGGCAGTGGTTGATAACAAATTCCACTCAAAAGTTTCTAACCACTTCACAAGAGTGAGGGACCTTCGAGGGCCTTCAGTGTGTTTGATCTAATAAGAATTTTTAAAAGAACATATGATTTATTTTCCCAGGAAACACATGGATACGGAAAGAGGGCAGGGATGACCAACCGTCTTGGTTGCCAGCAGCGCCCAGCCCAAGCCCCTGTCTCCTCCGCAAGCCAATTTGCTCCACCAGCTTGAGCACTACAATTCTGAGGCGTATCCACCCATTCTGCAAAGAATCTACAGCATCTGAAAACCAAAATGAAACTCTTGTCTTTCCCAAGCCCTTCAGTTAATATTGCTCAATGTAGCTAAGTGGAGGGAATGTAAATGATTTATATTTCACTGGCTAGGTTGAAGAAACTCAAGGGAGATGTGTTCTGCTTCAAGACAGGAAAAAAAAAATCCCCAAAAACTGTAATGCAAAGGCTTTGTAGTATTTTTAAACCTTTGATTCAGTCCATATGTGACATCTGAACACGGCCAAATTCTGTCTGTTTCAAAACATACACACTCACACACACTCACACACACTCCTAGCAGGAGGGGAAAGTTGGGTTTTAGCAGCGCGGTGGTGTAGGGAGGGCCGGCTGGGATCTCTCTTTAAATTATTGAGTATTGAGGGAGCCTCCTTCTGTGCCATTCTGCTTGGCCTCCCTGCTTTAGCAGCCGCTTTTAAAGGGGAAACCATGTTGAAATGAAAAGAAAAAACTTTCAGGGGCTTACCTGGTTGGCCTCTCACTTCGCATCCCGAAAAGTAGAGAGCTAAGATAACCCAGGTGAGCGGAAACATATCCATTTTGGAGATGGAGGCTTTCTCCGGAGCTGGGTTTGTAGGTTTCTTGTATAATTTATTATAAGTCTTTTGTGTTTTTCTCTCTTGTTTTCTTCCTTACAGTGTCTTCTGCAAAGGTCTCTAATGGTCAGTGTTTCTCTCCTGGGTCCTGGCGGCCCGTCTTCACCTTTATTCTTGCTGGAATCCCCACCTCTCCAGGAGGAGGGTAGCTCCTGAAATCAGCAAAGAGAGAGCAAGCCGGGAAGAGGGGACGGTTTCCTCTCAAAAACAAAACGCATCTATGTTCTCTCCGGTTCCTCAAAGTGTCATTTCCTTTATCCTACAACATCACGAATATTTCCCGAAAGCCAAGCGTAATAACAGTAATAATGATAATAATTAAAGCCAAGACTTGCCTTAGGCATCACACGGCCCCCAGGCAGATGTGAGGTCTCAGAGGCGTAAACTGACACACACCGCCCGGCACCCGGGACGGACACGCGGGCGGGGACACCGACCGCCGGACGGCCGGAGTGGGAGGCGGCCGCCCTGCTCTGGTGCTCTCCGGGTTCCCCTAGCGGGAGCCTCCCCCAGCGGCTACACCCGCTTGGCCAGCCTCTCGAGGGGAGTCTGAGGAAGGAAGCTGCTGCTGCGGCGGCGGCGGCTGGGATCGCCTGGGAGTGAGCGAGCCCCTCTCCGAGTTCGCTCGCGCCCGCCCTCACCTCCACCTCGCGCAGCGCCTCGCCGAGTGTCTGCGCGTCTGAGGATGTGCTGGGGGCGGGCTGCGGGCCGGTGCCTCGCTCGCGTTCTCTGCCTCCGCTCCGGCTCCCCCCTGCCTTTTCAGGCCGAGCAGCATGTGGATGTCAGAGCCGCGGCAGAGCTATCCGATTACGCGCCGGCTCAGGGCCCGCCCCTTCTGTGTTCCTGATTAAAGAGGCAGCCGCGGAGCCGCGCGGCGCAGAGCCCAGTGCCGCCGCACCCAGCTCGGGCGGGGCGGCGGCTTCCCCCGGGCCGCCGCGGAGCCCAGTTAAGGCAGCTCCCACCTAGGCGCCCCTCGGCCGCCCCGCACCTCCGCGCCCGCCGCCCGCGCGTAACGCCCGGGGGAAGGAGCGCCCCCGGCCACCTCCAGGGCGCACTGCCCTTGGCCGCGTCGCCGCCGCCTTAGGGGGACTCCGCGGGGAGCGGGGACAGCCTAGTTCCCCTAAATTCCGTGACTCCGATGCCACACACGCTGAGCCCAACACAATGCCACGCGCAATGGCGTTACGAGAGGAGTTGGGTGGCGCACGGTGTGTGGGGTAGGGAGCCGGTCGGCGGCTCAGCCGTGCGTTCGCACAGGCAGCAGTGCGTGGCGGCGACACACACCGTCAGCCCGGGCTGAATAAAACCGCAAACACCCCCAGCATTTGCTACTCAGATCCTTTGTTGTGTCCCAAACGTGCTCCTCTCCTCTCTGGGGGAGGGTTTAGTTATCCCTGCGCCCTTAACTTGTAACTATCATAAGAGGAAGAAAGACTTTCTTCGGCAAAGAATTTCCTCAGATAATTAAATTGGATTCCCCCAAGCTCCCCCCAGAAAGTACAGGTACATGAAAGCTTCTCATGAAAATGCTACTGTAACTACTTCTATTCACATTTGCCCCCATGGCGATGTGGTCACAACGCCGAGAGAAAGGAAACAGCATTATGCCAACTATTTTTAAATGAAGACGTGAAAACTGTTTAGAGGGAGCTGCAAGCTAACAATTGGGGAAACACTTGTATCTTTGTTTCTGAGGATGGCTTTGTGGATTCCAAACTGTCCTGCTACACAGGGCACTTACTACTGCATTATCATAAAGACTGTAACAGAAACAGCCCAAATAACGCCCTTTCGGCCACAGAAAAGGTATATGAAAAATAAGAATATTTTTTTCAGATTAAGATTTTTAAAAATTAAGAAAATAAAGTTTTCTGTACATTAAGAAAAAGTTTCAGTGACAAGAAACACACATGCGTAACTATTCCGTTTTCTTCTTGGCTTGTACTTGTGGATTCTTCTGGGTGGTTTCCCTCCTTATCTGGACTTGCCATTAGCTTTGTTTATCACTTTTAGTGTTTGAAAAATCTGTAACTCCCACTTAACTGTTATTTACACTGAGATAACCAAAACAGAATTGAATCAGAAGTGATTTGCAAATAGTTGACCGAAGCCATGGAGGGATTTTACAGGGTAAATCCACAGGCTGAGTATCACACTGTTAATCTTAGGTGCCTGGTTGGAAACGGACTTAACTGAGGCCTCTGAGTTCTTCCAGGAGGCACGTCTCCCCCCACCCCCAAAGGCTAACTTTCATTCCTGTCCCTCCCTTCCCTCATTCTTTCCTTCCTTCCTTCGCTGAAGAGCACATTATTAAAAACTCCAGATTTATATTTTTCCTGTTTTAAGTTCAATTGTAAAAAATGACTCGCAGCCTCAAATATTTAATGAAGTAAAGAGGCAGTCTGGATTTTGAACCTTAAGCAGAGATTCCAGTTTATATCATTGCCAAGATGCTAATCTAAGGACAAATAACACTATCTGTAGTGACAGTCCCTGAACAGAGGCTCATTTAGTATCACCTCCCCCCACAACTCCCAGACATGCCAAACCATTCTAGTAAGTGCCCAACATGGGAGAATCCTGTTTCTGGAACACAACAGCCAGAGCTTAGGTGAAGGGCACCGTGAAGACGGAAGAGATTTCTCTTCTTTTTCTAAGTAAACTGAAGCCCACTGGGAACCATAAGAATGACAACTCTGGACGTCTGGTCTTGGGGTGTCAGGGTTGAGGGTTCCCATCAGGCAACTTACAGAGTCCTTGGTCCCTTAGGGAGAAGTCGAGATCTGTTTCTGTCTTCTGTTCCTGAACCTGGTTCCCAGCATTATGGAATTTCATTTTCCAGATGTGTCCTAAAGGGGGTGCTAACTTAACTCTGGGAGTTCTCTGGACCACTGCTACAAGACTGCTCAGCAATCCCCTTGAGTGAAGGCCTCATTTCCTGCAGTTGGTGGCCGAAGAGAGAGGTGATTCTTCAATTCAGAGCCCTGGGGACTCCAAGTGGCTGGACCATTTTTAATCCTCCAGGGGGCAGCACTCCATAAATAATGGTAACACCACTTGCCATCACCCTTCCGGTGCTACTTTTACTTCCAGGAGTTCAAAGTGCTTTATCAGACCAGGGAAGATTTAGAGTGAGGCCAGATGTCCCCCAGCCCACTCAGAACAAGACCCCACCAGGCCAGGGAGGACTTAGAATTGTTTTAACCTAGAACTTCCAAGGACTCTTGGGAACTGAACACAAATCCCACAGGTGCCACATGGAAAACGAATCTTTAGGGAAATTCTCCAGACTGGGGCTGGCTCAGACCTGTCGGCCTTGTTTTCGTCTAGACTGGAATCTCAGGGATTTGGCTGCAATTGGCTTGGTTTCGACCAGAGGTGTAGTGTGGGGAACCAGACGCCACTCTTTTCTGTATTTTGTGAGTCCACATCCTTGACCTGTAGGAAAATCTGTCCAGTAAAAAGGCCAGTGGTGGAGACAATGGGTTTGTGAACAAAAACACCGAACTGACTAGAAAGCAGGTAACTAGTGAAGTTGAGATTCCTGGCCATAGCACTGACTCACCTAGGATGTTTCACGTCATTATCCTTAATTGTGAAATAATAATAGATAATCCCGTGCTACATTCCATTCCTTTGATGGGAAGGGATGTGAGGAAACATAAAATAGATTTGTAAACTATGCTAAGAGAAAGCTATTACCAAGCCGCACCCCAGTGGAAAGTTGGGTGTTCCCAGCTAGACAGTCCCAGACCCAAGGTTGCATCAGAATCACCTAGGACGAGTGTTAAAAATTTAAATCCTAGGGTACCATCGTCCTGCGGATCAGATTTCTGGGTCTGGAGTAGTGTCTGAGAGTCTGTATTTTTAACACACATTTTAGGTGATTCTGATGCAAAGTCCCAACAGGCCAGTAGTTGAGAACTTCTGTTTTGATGTGTCATATTTACACACAGCCTTCAGTATATGTTCTTTCCTTGAAGGACACCCGACCAAGCATTCCTTCGTATTTCCTCTCTGGGCACTTTTCAGATAGGGGACAGATGTTTTAGGTTCCTGAAAAAAACCACCAAGAATATATTCCTTAACATGCCAGGGTAGTGGGATTCCCAGCTTTATCCCGTGACCTTTAGCAGCAACAGCAGAGAGCCAAAAACCTCACCCTATGGGGGCGGGAGGTTTGCAGGGACACGCTCACAGTACCAGCCGATGGGTTTATGCAGCTGGATGCGGTCCTTTCGCCAACTCACTCAACCATTGGTTGTCACTAGAGGTTTGTTTCAGGTATGGTTTTCCATCTGTGTTTGTCACGTTATACTTATTAATGCTCACGGATGCATGGCTATGCAGGAAGTGTGCAAGCGAGACAGACATGTAGGTCTTGCCTCCTGGGAACACGAGATCTAAAAGTTCCAGAAATTTCATGCTTCCATATAGATACCACCCATCACATGGTGCGCCCCTTATCTGTGCCCTAACATCAACAAGCTCTCACCCTGAAAGGGGAAGACATGAGGCATAATTGCATTTTAATCTGTACTTTACCACACTGCCCTAGTTAATGTTTAGCTACATCTGTCTCAGAGGCAAAGCTTCAGTTAAAATGTAATAGATCCTCATCTTTTATTCTCTCTTTTGTTTGATGTGAAAGTCCAGCTTTCTGGTCAATAGAGGTTTTTTTTTCCCCACTCACCTTTTAAACAATCAACATTTTTGTATTTTTCAGCATACTTGAATACTGCCTAGTAATTGGCATTTGATATTACCTTTGGTGGGTTCCCAGAATCCTTATAGATTTTCATAAAGTCTTGAAGTTTCCTTCACTCCAAACTGTGCGTGTGTCTCATCGCTTCTTCAGACACAGATCTGGTGAGAGGGACCCTTATGAATGAAAAAAAAAAAAAAAGCAGTAGCAAAATGTGCAAAATTCATCCCAACCTCCCTGGAATCCTTGGCAAAGGAAACTAAAGCAGCTATATTGCTCCCTCTACTCTGCTTGGCTTTAGCATGAAGCAGATCTCCCTCTGCTACTCTAATTTTTACACTTTTGAAGCATCAGTGCACCAAAAGGCCCAGTTGACCCTTGCCTTTAGAGCAGCCCTCTCCAGTACAGCTTTCTGCAAGGATGCTGGTCTCTGTGCTGTTTTACGTGGCTATTGGGCGTTTGAAATGTGGCTAATATGAGTCACTGAATTATAGGTTGTATTTAATTTTATTAATTTACATTAAATTGCCACATGTGCTCCAGCTACCGTGTTGGAGAGCTCAGGTTTAGATAATCAAAAGGCCAGAGCTGAAGGTTTCCCATCGAAACCCACAGAAATTCATACACTTATAAATCTCTGTGGCAACTACATTTGCTCACCAAGAAGGGAACCCTAGTATCAGCAGAAGCTCTGATTGCCAGGCATCATTGGAAACAGGTAGATGTCTATTTGGCTAAGGAAGAGAAGGGCTAGCTTACATGATTGTCTATCATCCTGGGCCCCTTCTGTGTTCTCTTGGATGACTTTTCCAGAACACTCACCTGGAATCAGGTCCTTTATGAAGCTCTCCAAGCTCCTGGCCTCAGCTGCAGTCCTCACTGGAGGCCACCACAGAGAAACAGGTGGGGGCAGATGGACCTTATGTCTCCACTTGGGTGTCCTTGAAAAGTCTGTCAGCCGATTTGGGACCAATTTCCTCACCTGTAGAAAGAGGGGTTGGCTTAAATGACTCATAACCTTATCCAGTGCTGAATTTTGGCCAGGGCTTTTTCCTGACCCCATTCTCACTCATGAATTTAAACCTGGTTTTGGTTCAAATTCCATAGGCCATCCTAAGTAATTTGAAATTAATAATCATTTATCCCTAAAATGTCAATGCATGGATGGGGCTTACCTGGATATTCCATCATCACAGTGTTTGCTCTGGCTACCTTTTCTCAAAGAGCGAGTAATAAATAGTGAGAATGTCAGACATCTTGGCAGGGCTTTCAGAGGAGATATTTTTGGACAAAGGTAAAGATTCTACTTGGCAATCACAAACAAAGGCCAAGTATTTGTAATTTCACAGCATTTATACGTTATGTGATTGGAATTTTAGGGTTACAATCTGAATTCTTTTATCATTCAGGAAAATCTTATTTTGAACTGAAAATTTTCATCATTTTACCAAGTTCATAGACTAAGTTTCTAGAAAACTTGAACCTTCCACCCATGAGTGCGCATTGCTTTTCCTTCGCTCACATGCATATGTACCCTATCAAATCCCCACAGATTTGTAAGGGGTTTTTTCGTTGTTGTTGTTGTTAGTGCTGTTTTCAAATTTGTAACCTGTGACTTATGGTGCCTTAATTAGACATCTACATGTCAGGTGATTGTTACATTATGATGGTAATAGCTGCTAATTTGAGCATGAAAGTCTTGATGGAAAGGCAAGAGTCAGGGAGCTGACCTTTTGCTATTGAGGATACTCTAGGGTGGGTTAATTCACACCCACCTTAGTCATTAGTTCCCACTCTCCTCCTTCATATTCACTCCTACACAGTTTACTGAGATGCCAATCAACCCTTCCTATCGGATGAGCGCCCTGATGGGGAGGGGGCTTGGAAGGGTGCTTGCTTTCTGCAGAAACCAAGAAATAATTTATAGAAGCAGTCTGCAGACCCAGACTCTATTTGTTTATTTTCTAAATTAAAGAAAAAAAGAGAATAAGTACATGTACGTCTTTTTAAAAAAAATTCCAATGTCACAAAAAGGTATTCCAGGAAAACGTAACCCCTGTCCCCCGGTTTCGCAGTTCACTTCCCCATTGATGCAGATTTCAAGTATCCTTCCAGAGACATTGAGACTATATTGCAAGTTCAAAGCAAAGATGCATCTCATGTTTTTTCCTATTTTTCTTTCGCCCTCTCTTTCCCTCCCTCTCTCTCCTCTAGCCCAAAGCAGCAATGATCTTGAAAACCATTAGGGGGCAGCTGTGACCAAAAAAGGAAACGAGCAAGAATGAAGAGCTAAAATCTTAGAGGAAGAGATGCAAAAGGAAATAAAAGGAATGCCAAGGAGAGAGACTAGCCAAAGAGAAAAACAAACCCCCCAAAACAAAAACAAAAACAAAAAAAAGAAACAAATAAACAAAATAAAAGGAAATGGAGAACGAGGTAATAATATTAAAGAGCTAACGAAGTGTGTTAGGAGAGTAGCAGTTTGTGAAGGCCAGGGATTATACAAGATTTTTGTGTTGTGTTGTTTTTAAAGCAAACCTGTGGAAGCTGAATTGGCTCCATGTTGGCAGAAGGGGGGAGTTTACCTTTTGCTGAACCGGAAGGCAGTGATCATGCCGGACTTCACATTCCCAGGACGTGTTTCAGTGGAAGGGTTCTGGGCAACCCTCTCGACCATCTGGGTTTGTGATGTGGGGGAGGGATGAGGAGCAGCAGCCCCTTCCCTTGGGACTTCAGAACGCTGAAGAATGCTTTCAGCCCTCAGCAAGGTCGGGAAATTAGCCTGACTAGCAAGGCATGATTCTATTCTCAGCGCAGCAGAGCTCAGAAATGAGGGAAGGGGATTCTTTTGAAGCTGATGCTGTAATCAAAGTGCTTTCAGGTGTACTTCAGGCAAACCTCCCCTGATTTCAGCAGGTTAACTTCGTTAAAGCTCCTAGCTACTGCTTTAATGTTTTCTAGGCTTCCCCCCAGGGTACATTAAGCAGGAACAAGCCCTCATGGGAGTTCTGTACCCTGATGTTTTGCATTGTGAATGGAATGCAGGGGCAACATTTATGCTGGGATAATACTAAATGGAAAATTGTTTCTAGAGCACAATAAACATGATCACTTTCAGTTAATATCTTCTTTTCTCTTTCTAGTTCAAACTTCCCTTCCCCAACTTTAAAAAAGATGACAAAAACTTTAGGAAACCCTGATCTAGAGTTAGCAGATAGATCATGGAATGCTTGGGCATCCTCTATTTACTATTTGCTAAATCTGATTCAGAAGCTAGAACACTCCCAAGCTGCCCCAAACTCTATGCGCATTGCTACTCATTAAAATCCAGTGAGAACTTTCATTTTATAATCAAAGGCACTGGCTCTCAATCACCCATCACAGTTGTTAGATTCGTATATTTACTGAAGACCCAGGATGGGCAGGGGACACTTTTGGTATGCTGGGGTTATAAAGAAAAATTTGGGGGAACATTTGCCATAAGGAACCCCTAAACCCTGGGCCAGATGAAGCTGGGGCTTTCTCAAGTGACCACTCGAGTTTTGATGAACTAGAGTACACTGCAATTTGAGCTATTTCAAACTGTGGTCATTTTGCAGAATTTGGGGTTTCCCTTGTGGCCTAACGTGAGAAGCTCTCTCTAATCCCCTCTCTCTCATTCCCTTTTTCTGTGACATGGATTCCTAGAGTTTACTTTCTAAGAAGTTTTAAAATTCATATTGGAAACTTGGCCAAACGAAAACCTCTCCGACCAGAAGCAATTTGCTTCCCTTGAAAAAGTACCCCAAAGTAGTTTTACTTGACTTTGTGTCTCTTTGTGAGAATTTGGCAAGGATCTGGGATGCAAAAACATTTCTCATTGATTTGATCATAATTTAGAAGAAATAAATGTAATTTTTGATGTTTCAAAACACCTGGAAGTATGTGTTCCTCTTGCGGTATCTGACTGGCAGTATTACCATAAATAGTGTGGCTTCTCTGACACTCAGCTCCCCCATCCCTTAGATGATGGAAAAGTTACGCTTTATAGGAGAGGACTATTCTGGAGCAAGTCTGAGTAATAACATTATTATGTTAACAGTATAAGACAACATATCATAGGAAACTCAGTGCAAGAGACCTAGTTTCTTGTTCTGGCTTTGCACTGACACTGTATGTGCCTTTTGTCAAATCACTCTGTGATTCTTTTTCCTCACTCCTAAAAGGCATAGTGTTATTCCACAGTAATGGCCCTACCAATATTCTGGCACATCTACACTGGATGCTAGGTCAAGTTTAGAGCCTTCATTGATTCAAAAAATATTTATTGAACACTTACTATATGCCAAGCATATAATATAACTTATATTATTAATATAATTGTATATTATATTATAAATATACAATTATATTAATGTTATATATTATTATATATAATATATAAATTAATATATAATAATATTAATTTATTATATTTTCCCAAATGCACGGGTGGGTTATCAGCCAGTCCATCAGTGAAGATGGCTGTTCCATGAGCTTCATTTCCTGGGTGAGAAACAGATAACATTCATGACAATGAGCAGGATCATTTCAGATGGTGATAATGAGTTCTAAGAAGAAAATAAGATAATGTGATAGACCAGTAAACAGCAGACAGGAGATCTGGCTTAGCCCTTCTACTAACCAAGGCTCTAATACAAGCAAGTAACCTAGCTAAGACTCAATGTCTCATCTTTAAGATAAGGGGTTGTGCTACACTGGTGTTTTCCAAAGTTCAGACTGAGATCCATTAATGTGTTATGAAATCAATTTAGAGGATTGTGATCAGCATTTAATGCAATAAATCAGAATAAAATAAGAGTATATATTTCATGAAACTGGTTTCCATTTTTTTATATATACATATATGTTATGTACATATAAACATATACAAGTATTCAGGGTCCCATGTAAAGTGTATTTCTTTTTGTAGATTGCTGCGTATTAGATGACTTCTAAAATATATTTAAGCTTTCAAACTCTAATTCTATTAAATTTTTATAGGAAGGGTCTAATATAGCATGGTTTATGCTTCGTTTTACTTATCATTAAATAAATAATAGTATTGTTCATCAGAGAATTCCAGCATGTAACTCAGTTTCAGGTACATGATTGGTGCTTGATAAATGTCTTTTGAGTTAATGGAAATGATATTTATATACTAGGTCTTAAAATAGGCTGGTGTGGTGGCTCACCCCTGTAATCCCAGTACTTTGGGACGCTGAGGTGGGAGGACTGCTTGAGTCCAGGAGTTTGAGACCATCCTGGACAACATAGCAAGTCATCATCTCTACAAAAATATAAAGAAATTAGCTGGGTTTGGTGGCACGTGCCTGTAGTCCTAGCTACTTGAGAGTCTGAGGCAGGAGGATTGTTAGAGCTCAGAAGTTTGAGGCTGTAATGAGCTATGAAGGCACCACTGCACTCCAGCCTGGGTGACAGCGAGACCCTGTCTATATATAAATAAATAGGTAGATAGATAGATAGAAAGAAAGAATAAAATAAGTACAGCAACCTAATATGAATCACCAAAAAAATTTAAAGTCAACATATCAAAATAATTTATTGTATTTTCCCAAATGCCAGCTTTACAAACCAAATTCAAAATTTATATTGCCCTTTCTTTTTGTGATACTAGGAACTGCCTTTTCTTAGAATTCTTGAAAACTCTGTTCATAGTGGAAAAAAAAAAGAAAAAGAAAGAGCTTGAAATGTTTTTCTCCCAAGCAGGGCAAATTGCCTTCTTCTTACTTATAACTGTAATTCAATAAACCTTTAGACTGTTTAAAGAAAGAAAAGAATTAGTGGAAAAAATTTTCTATTTCTTGTCCTTGGGGACCGAGATAATTCTGCCTTCCTGAAAATTCCCCTGACCTTGTGAGTTTTCATTTCTTAAGCCACCTTTGTCAGAGTGGAGGCAGTCTTACTTTAACAGACTTTTTCCTTAGTTATGGCTTAAATAGTAGGCTTCTGAGTCTCAAAATCTTTTTCTAAAATTATACATTAGATGATCCAAGTCTTCCATCTTTCTTCCCCAGGAACCCTTGTTGATGTCACTGGGCTGGGAGAACCACTGAGGAGATTCCGTTGAGGAATCAAAGATATGTAATCCTTAAGAAAGGGATAAGTCAGTGGAGCCCAGGGCACGCGCCTACAAGTTAATTTTTAAGTCTATTTCCTTAGTTGCCTGAAAATCCATTGCCAGGCAAATTGACTCAGAGTTTAGGATTGCTACACCCAACCTTCTGGATCCATCTGCCCACTCCTTACCCGACCTTCTCCAAACAGGGCAGACACACATATACCAAGAAGCAGCAACAGCAAGCTTGCGCCCCAGTCTCGTGACAACTGCTCGGCCAGCCACGACAATGGCCATAGTCATGTTTCCACAGAGGGGCACGAAAAAATGCAATCTCGAGGTGTTATATAGAAAATCACATTTTTGTGAATCAAAGTATATTGTAAATAATCTAAAAGAAGGCACGGTTTGAAGGAAGTTCTAATTTTTAAAGTGACTAAGGGTTCCAGAGTTGATTAGCCCTGTAAGTTTAGATTGATATGGAACTAACTAAAACATATTTACTTGGAATAAGTTCTGGAACTATTGTTTAACCCAAAATGTATAAAAATCATGAAACGCCTTTGCATCATTTTATGGTCTTTATTTGTATTGTTGTTGTTATTATTACTCTTGTTACTAGTGATGAATTTGCCCAGGTCAGGGAAGTTCAAAGTAGTCACACTTTGCTTTGCTAACTATGAGTCATATCAAA
This sequence comes from Avahi laniger, assembly GCA_963575035.1. Classification (NCBI taxonomy): domain Eukaryota; kingdom Metazoa; phylum Chordata; class Mammalia; order Primates; family Indriidae; genus Avahi; species Avahi laniger. Next base: position 77,940 of record CAUYSK010037104.1, on the reverse strand, counting down.
TGCAAACCCATCCCATGTATTTCCCTAAGTAATTCCAGTTTTTGTAGATATTCTCCTTGCAGAATCTTTTATAGAATCGTTTCAACAATGACACTCTGGTGAAGATATGCAAAGACTCAAAAAAATTTTTTTTTTGGTAGCTGAAGTTAACTGCACTCATTATTCTGAGATACGACACCCAAATGACACTGAGAAATGGCAGCTTTCAGTTAAACAAATGCAAAGCTGTATTTAGGCTTTTTTGCAACATTGTGATGGGAAGAAATCAAAGCCTTTCTGCTGAGTATTAAAAAATACTTACCAGAAATACTGTTACAATAGCTTTCATATCTTTGATCCTTTATGTTCAAGGCTAACATGTTAGAAGAAAGCCCAGATTGAATGAAAATGATTTTAAAAAGTCAATTTGAACAAATGCTGCTGTAGTATTCATTAGAATAATAATAATAAAAAATCCTCAGAATCTCTTAAAAGGTAGTGGTGGGAGGTTTGTTTAAAGGCAAGGAAAACACAGCCAGTGGAAGGAGTGTCAAGTCTGGGATCCCAACTAAATGTTTCAGACAAGACCCTTTACCTTTTGCTAATTGCAAAATAAACAGATCCCCCTGCTCTAGAGTTGTTTAGACAGTCTTTCTGCCTACGGGTACAGGGATGTCAGTTTATTTATCACACAAAGAGTTGTTGGCTGAGCAGGAAATTAAACTCTAAACTTCTGACACCGAGTTCTGTACTCTCCCCACAGGGCTCTGTTCGAACTCCAGACCCCAGCTCTTCCCACCTTTTTCCACATGGTCTATTTACTCATGTGCCTACAAAAGAATTTAGGAACAGATTCCAAAAGAAATCTCGTAACATACCGCAAATTAGCATCAGCTGGCCAAACTGGAGTCTGTCACCAGGATGTTGATTTTTTAAAAAAAAACAGTTACCACCACCATAGTAAAAACATGTCACCCTACAATAGCATTTACTAAGCACCTAATTGCTCCTGGGGTGCAGTTGGGGCCAGGCAAAGAGACAACTCTTCTTTCAGCCTGTGTGTAAGCATAGACATACCTAGACATATCAAGCTAGACTGCCAGTGGGCAAGGGAGGTATGACATGCATGGATAGTAAGATACACACTTGAGAGTGATAACTTGTCTATCGGTGTGTCAGATTGCTCCCAGGAACAAGCAGACAGGGTGTACTTGGGGAGGGAGTACCATTGACTTTTATTTCCACTAGTGCCGACAGGAACTAAGTTAAATAAACTAACTCCTATCTAAATGGGGACAAATTGCCATTATTTGTCATACAACATTCTTATAAATCAGAATATCTCCAATATTTTCTTGTGGAGAGGAACTTTGGAAACTATACAATTAAAATTTCTGATTAAACTTGTTGGAAGTTAAATAACATGTTCCTGAATGACCACTGGGTCAAGGAAGAAATTAAGGAGGAAATTTAAAAAATTTCTTGAAACAAATGAAAATCGAAACACAACATACCAAAATGGGATATAGCAAAAGCAGTGCTCAGTGGAATTTTATAGCATTAAATACATCATCTACACAAAAAAAATAGAAAAATTTCAAATAAACAATCTAATGATGCACCTCAAGGAATTAGAAAAGCAAGAGCAAACCAAACCCAGCATTAGTAGAATGAAAGAAATAATAACGATTAGAGAAGAAAATGGAATAGAAACTAAAAAAAAAAAAAAAAATACAAAGGATCAATGAAATGAAAAGGTGATTTTTTTTAAAAAAGATAAAACAAAATCAATAAACCTCTAGCTAGATTAACCAAGAAAAGAGACACAAGATCCAAATAAAATCAGAAACAGAAAAGGAGACATTACAACTGATACCACAGAAATACAAAAGATCATTGGAGACTATTATGAACAACTACACATTAACAAATTGGAGAACCTAGAAGAAATAGATAAATTTCTGGACATGTATAACCTACCAAGATTGAATCAAGAAGAAACAGAAGACCGGATCAGACCAATAATGAATTTTGAGATTGAATCAGTAATAGTCTCCCAACAAAGAAAAGCCCAGGACTAGATGACTTCACTGCTGAATTCTACCAAATTTACAAAGAAGAACTAAAATCAGTTCTCTTTAAACTATTCCAAGAAACTGAAGAGGAGGTAATTCTCCCTAACTCATTCTATGACGATATCCTGATATCAAAACCAGACAAGGATGTCATGAAAAAAGAAAATTATGGGCCAATATTCCTGATGGACATAGATGTAAAATTCCTCAACAAAATACTAGCAAACTGAATCCAATAGCACATCGAAAAGATAATACACCATTATCAAGTGGGATTTATCCCAGGGATGCAAGTATGGTTCAACATCTGCAAATCAATAAGCATGATACATCACATCACAGAATAAAAGACAAAACCATATAGTTATCTCAACAGATGCAGAAAAAGCATTTCATAAAATTCAACATCCTTTCATGATTAAAACTCTCAACAAAATAGGCATATAAAGAAGATACCTCAAAATAATAAAGGCCATATATGACAACCCCACAGCCAACAATACTGAATGGGGAAAAGCTGAAAGCCTTTCCTCTAAGAACTGGGACGAGACAAGGACGCCCACTTTCACCACTATTATTCAACATAGTACTGGAAGTCCTAGCCAGCACAATCAGGCAAGAGAATGAGGAAAAAGGCATAGAAATTGGAAAAGAGGAAGTCAAATTGCCCCTCTTGCCAGAAAACATGATCTTATATCCAGAAAAACCTAAAGACTTCATCCAAAAACTCTTAGATCTAATAAATAAATTTAGTAAGTTGCAGGATACAAAATCATCATATAAAAATAAATTAGTAATGTCTTTATACACCAATAAAGAAATAGCTGAAAAAGAAATCAAGAAGGCAATCCTATTTACAATAGCACACACACACAAAAAAACCCTAGGAATAAATTTAACCAAGGAGGTAAAAGACTTTTACAAGGAAAACTATAAAACACTGATGAAAGAAATTGAAAAAAACATAAACAGAAAGATTCTATGCTCATAGATTAGAAGAATTAGTATTGTTAAAATGACCATACTACCCAAAGCAATCTACAGATTCAATGGAATCCCTATCAAAATATCAATGTTGTTTTTCACAGAAATAGAAAAAAATTCCTAAAATTTATATGGAACAAAAAAAGAGCCTGAATAACCAAAGCAATCCTGAGCAAAAAGAACAAAGCAGGATGCATCATACTATCTGATTTCAAAATATATGACAAGGCCATAGCAACCAAAATAGCATGGTATTGGTATAAAACAGAACACACATAGACCAATGGAACAGAATAGAGAACCCAGAAGTAAATCCATTTATTTACAGCCTACTGACTTTTGACAAAGCCACTAAAAACATACACCAGGAAAAGGATACTCTCTTCAATAAACGGTGCTGGGAAAACTAGACATCCATATGCAGAAGAATGAAACTAGACCTCTGTCTCACATCATATACAAAAATCAACTCAAGATGAATTAAAGACTTAAATGTAAGACCTGAAACTGTAAACAACTAGAAGAAAACGTAGGGGGAACACTTCAGAACATGAGTTTAAGCAAAGATTTTGTGGATAAGACCTCAAAAGCACAGGCAACAAAACCAAAAATAGACAATTGGGACTATATCAAACTAAAAACCTTCTGCACATCAAAGGAAACAATCAATAGAACAAAGAGACAACTTGTTGAAAGGGAGAAAATATTGGCAAACTATTCATCCTATGAGGGACTAATATCCAGAACATAAAAGGAACTCCAACAACTCAACAGTTAAAAAAAAAATAATAATAATACTATTAAAAAGTAGCCAAAGGACATGAATAGACATTTCCCAAAAGAAGACATACAAATGGCCAACAGGTATTTGAAAAAATGCTCAACAGCATTGATCATAAGGGAAATGCAAATCAAAACCACAATGAGATATCATCTTGCCCCAGTTAGAAGGTTATTATTAAAAAGACAAAAAACAAACAAACAAATACCAACCAAATGCTAGTGAGAATGCAGAGAAGAGGGAACTCTTATACACTGTTGATGGGAATGTAAACTAGTACAGCCACTATGGAAAACAGTATGAAGATGTCTCAAAAAACTAAAAACAAAACTACCATACAACCCAGAAATCCCACTACTGGGTATTCATACAAAGGAAAGGAAATCAGTATATCAAAGAGATACCCAAACTCCAGTGTTTTTAGCAGCACTATTCACAATAGCAAAATAGGGAGTCAACCTATGTGTCCATCAATGGATGAATGGATAAAGAAAACGTGGTATATGTACACAATGGAATACTATTTGGTCATAAAAAAGAATGAAATCCTGTCATTTGCAGCAACAGAGATGGAACTGGAGGTCATTATGTTAAGTGAAATAAGCCAGGTGCAAAAAAACGAATGTCGCATATTCTCATTCATATGTGGAAGCCAAAAAAGTTGATCCCATGTAGGGAAAGAGTAGCATGACAGATACCAGAGATGGAGGAGGGTGTGTGGTTGGGAGAGGGGGAGGAAGAGAGGTTGGTTATTGGGTACAAACATACAGTTAGGTAGAAGAGATAAGTTCTAGTATTTGATAGCGGAGTAGAGTGACTATAGTTAACAACAATGTATTGTATATTTCTTTTTCTTTTCTTTTTTTTTTTAAGCCAGTCAAATTTAGCAGTGGGGGGTTGTATGCCAACTTCAGTGACTCTGATGTTAATAAGTTGATAATCCACTACCATCAGACCAGCCCAATGTATTATATTTCAAAATAGCTAGAAGAGAGGACTTGAAATGTTTCCAACACATAGAATGATAAATAGTAGTAGTCATGGACACTCTAGATACCCTGACTTGATCATTACATATTCCATGCATGTAACAAAATATCACATATACCACATAAATATGTATAAATATTATGTATCAGTAAAAATTTTTAAAAATCTTCTTGTGAGTTTGCTGTCTCCTGAAAAAAAATTACTGTGCTTAGGTCAAGGAAAGGGCATAGCAATGCAGAAAGAGGGTTGCATTAAGGGATAAGAAGTCTACTTTCTATCATTCGCCAGCCTTGAAAGCAAGTGCTCCTTGACTCTCTGGGTTTCTGTTTCTTTCTCTATAAAATCAGGGGTTGGAATTGATTGGTCTCCTTAGAAGATGGGTCTTCTTTCCACTCCGTGGTTCCATGAGGCGTGAGCTCACCAGACATTTGTACCAACAGCCCTCTCTCAATGTATGTTATTTCATGAGGCAGTTGGCTTTACATGACTTCAAATCGTTGTCCATACTTTGGAAGAAGAGCCTGGCTATGTACACGTCAGCACCCTTTGTCCCAAAGCAGCAGGATTAGGCACAGGGGCAGGAATGCAAACATCATGAGGGTCAAAGGTCATGGCCTTTCTGGGTGGGACAACCGCATACCTGAATGGCGTTAGGGTCTTGATTTGAGCCCGTGGCAATGTCCCTTCCCTCTGGAGTATTCTGTGAATCACATGCCTGGGGTGGAGAAGGCCCTTCTCTGATTCATCAGGGAGACTGTGTGTGGGGAGACAGGGAGACAGAGTTTAGACTGGAGTTTTTTAAGTGACTATAAAAGACAGTTTGATAAAGTGAACAGTGAATGTCCTGCTGCACATAAGCATTGTTGTGGGGATGATCTAGAAGTGCCATTGTGTGACAGCAACCCTGGGCTATTTCTCTGTAATATATAGAGGCTTAAACAGTCCCATGATATCATGAACCCACAATAAGGAACAGTGCAAAGCTGGGAGAAGCACACGTGGACACAGGACTTTGAAAATGCTCATCTGTACTGGGCATCTTTTGGGCAGGAGGATCGTCCCAAGAGTTATAAAGAAAGAGTGGTACTTTTGGAAGAGAGGGGAAAGTGTGGTGGTGAGGGGGCGAGATAGTTCAGTGGATGCGGTGGGACTGGCATAGGGCTCCCGCGTGACTGAGGGGCAGAACTGACTTCACTGACTCACTGTATACAGTCCAGGCAGAACAAATAAACAAAATACCAAAAAACAGAACACCTACACACATCCTCATACATACTGAGAGATCTTAAAAGTGCAACCACTGGCCACATCTTCCAAGGATAAGTTAACAGAAAAGTAATTTATATGTAACCAAAGGATGCAAAGGAGACAGATACCCTTTTAGGATAAGAAGGTCCAAAAGCTTTGCTAGCAGAGAGAATATGAGTCTCATTTATAAACTCAGCGAAGCCTACTGGCAGAAGATAAACTCTTGCACTGTGAAATATGATTTATTTTAAATACACGACTACAACTAAAGAAATTCAGAGAGAGAGAAAACAAAAGCAAGGTGCGTGCTGAAGTCAAGACCATGCAAAGTCTTTCCTTCCTTCTTTCCACATGAGGACTTGAGGCTTTCCCCTTACCTCACCCTGCAGAGGGAATGGAACAGGCATGGATATCTGGGCTTCATACCCCTGTGCAAGAGGCAGCTCTGGGAAGGATCACAGCCTGGAAATGAAGGAGAGGTAGGAAATTTGGGAGAACAGAGTAAAGAAGACCCAGGTGCTATATGTGAGTGTGGGGGTGGGTGAGGGGGAAGGGTGTGACATAAAAAAGGAACAGAAACATCTGTGGAGGATACTCAATACAGCTGGAAGAACCAACAGTGGGCTGATGCCCCAAAAATCTGGACCGTAAAACTCTATGATGGGTCATAATTAGTATAAACAAGTTAGTTCCTCTGTGGGAGCCTTCCCCAAACTATAATGTCACCAACTGAACTAGATTGCATTATGAATATTGGTTCCAATTATTCACCTCACTTGTTGCAAAAGGATGATACAATCCTCCTTTGCTGGGTAGAGTAGTATCCATTTTTCTCTAAGAAGTAGTGTACATCCCACCCCTTTGACATGAGACGTGGCCATGTGATGTGCTTCGGCCACTAGGATGTGAGTAAAAGTGACAAATGCCACCTGTGACACTTGGAGAACCGTCGTGTGGTTTAGCCACTGCCCTTTGCCTCTGCCATGACGATGGCATGTACCAGCCAAGGCGGCCCCGTCAGTCTGGAGTCCACACGACAGCACGAGGAGCAGAGCCCGGCTGCAGGTGAGCCGTGCTGAGGTGTGATGTGAGACACAAACCACTTTGTGCTGTCGGTCACCAAGAGTTTGAGGTCACGGCAGCATAAGCTAGCAAATGCAGACCGATATACTGACTTTGCATTGTGTGGATGTTCCCCATGGTCCTGGAACAAAGTGATGGGTGGCATTTCCTACAGTTCTGAGACATGGAGTGTCTTGAGCAGACGGAGGTACCCTTGACCCTCACAGAGTAGGCAGGGAGGGATCAGGAGTCTCTGGCAGTCACTGACCGGCTGAGCTGTCAGCTCCAGGTCCCTGCCTGTGTTTTCCCCTCCCCAGAGTGAAACAGAATCATCCCGCGTGGGCCTGAGAGAAAGACCAGGTGCCTTCTTCACAGTTATAAGTCACTAAAGCAGAAATAACTCAGGGAACTGGCCCACAAAAGGGGAAGTGTGGAGCGGGGTGATTCTGTGGACAGAATTCTGGAAATTCCACTGAATCAAAGTGTGGCTCACAGTGAAGTAAGCAGTTTTCATCTGGAGGTAGGGAGGGGGCATGAAGTTGGGGTTCAGAGAGCAGAGACTTCTGCTTTTCTAGGATCCTCAAAAAAGGAGAAAAACTGAAAGAGCAGTGAGAAATGCCCCAGGTGTTACTACTGAACTACTGAGAGAATAAATCCTTTATGCCCCGATCGTGGTTGCCCAATTATCTGGGTAATTGGTGATCAAGTCTTCCCAGAAAGACTTGAATTTTTCTTCACCTCCTGAGAAACTCATCAAGCTTCATGTCATAAACAAGGACTTCTCAGGAGCCACGTCATGAGAAAAGTTTTGTGTAAAAGTCATCTGATCCAGAGCCATCTCACTAGGCAAGATAAGGTGGAAGCCATACTGGGTCAGAGGTTGGCTAGATAACCTCGTGAACTCCTCCAATTCAAATAGATTCATATGTATTATTTAGTGCTATGGCTTATGACATTAAAATGTCAAAATTGACTTAATTAGGGCAAACAAGTAGAATTAAATCTGAAATGCAAGTAAAAATGAAACAAGTAGAACTAAATCTGAAATGCAAATACACCATTTTATCTCGTTTATCCCTGTAAGCTACGTCAAATTATTTGTAGGACAGAAGTGGGGTATAAATAAGGGAGTGAATGAATAAGATGTTTTGCTGCAGCCTGAAGCCATATTTAGACTAATAGGAGGTAGCAGTAGCAAGTTTTGTGAGGTGTAAGAACATGGAAATGGGACCTTCGCTCGTGAGGAAAATTCTAAAAAATTCGGGTGAGGAGGGAAAAGGACTGAAAGTGTCTATTAGGTTTGCGAGTTCCAACACTGCTACAAAACAATGGAAATGATTCAGAGGAAAAGTGAACCATTAGGTGTTCCCAGCAGGTGCTGGTGCATTCCAATGAGAGACGTGTCATTGCTATGGCTTTACGTTAATTTCTTTTTCATCCCAAATGTTCATATTTGTCTCCTGAGAGGATTCTTTCCCCTAGTGTGACAAATTTTCCAATTTTGTAATGGAAGCCAGGAGAAAATGGAATTCTCTTTATAGAAATCCATTTTGTAGCCAACTTTCTTGAGAGGTATCTATCCCTGAAAGCAATTTCCTTCATCCGGGTAGATGCGGCTGAGGTGTTTAGGGCCAGTTAAGTGGATCACTGATAATTTGCTCTTAGAGCCTGTGGGAGATTTAACAACAAGACCTTGGGGAAAAATGTGGCAAGGGACAGCCTCTCCAGGCTCTTGTCAAGCTGTGCTAAGCTCTGTTTGCAGAGCAGCAATTTCACTAGAAAGTGGGCAAGATGTGAGGGTGTGGATCTGAAGATTGCCTAGACACCTCAAGGCACCAGTGTCAATTACCCTTTATATATCTCTCCAGCATGCTTGGGAATCTAGTAATAGCTGGTAAACCGAACACCCTACCAGCAAGGTAAATGGAAGACAAGTCCACAGACAGGAGTGGTGTCAAGGTATGTCCCTGTCACGCATCAGAAAGGCCATGGAGGATTTGTAGAACATGGAAGAAGTTGTATAACTAGGACTAGAACTCACTTCTGGCTGGCTCCTTGCCCTGGCTTACATTCTAATACTGCCTCTTTGGGGGCACATTTATGATTATGTAATGGCAAAACGAAGGCTCTTGGTAGTAAATTAAGTCAGTTTTATACTATGCGGGTAACTCACATGCAGTGTATACAGCCAGGCTTTGACGCATTCCAATGTGGGAAACGTACTTGAAGCATAACAACTGGCTCTTCTCCATCTGTTCATGTTCCCCATTTGACTCATCTCTGCTCTGTAAATACTCTCCGACTTGTTAGCAAGTTGAACAAATTTCAAAGCTATATGAATGAAGTGCATGGAGGTCAGGAGTTACTTTGCAGGAGACCTCGGAGGACACATAAACTTGCCTTACCATGAGAAACATTTCATCCGTTTGACACTCGTGAGCAAGCCACGTTTCTCACGCAAGCAAGGAGATGCAAACGAGAATCAGATGAGGGCTGGTGGGGAAGGAAATTGGCGAACATGTAAAAGTTTATGTCCAAAAATATAGAGACTGAAAACCTACCATTGGGACATGATAAGGAAAAATAAATGTTCACAAAGGTAATAAACCAGAAAAAACATTGACAAGCACAAAAACAAAGAGCTCTGTGATTTTTCATGGAAGCTCCATGGGCATCCTTAGCCACCTCTTGCTGGTTTTCATCACGGTATCTCAGGACACCATCTGTGACTAGCCATGGTGGTGATACACCATGATAGACTTTTATGAGCATGCCACCTGCTGCCCAACCCCACAGGACAGTGATTCAGTGTGGAGAAGCAATCACCTGAATTTCACAGGCAAAACAATCAAGAAAAATATGAAGTGCGCCTTGCATAGTAGAGAGGAGCTGATTGATTCTGTGTGGGCACACCCACAGTTGAATGAGCGGCATTTGCCAGAATTCATTCATAATCAAACTAGCTTGCCTTTATTGAGTATTTCTGTGGTTCCCAGCACCCCCGGCCATGGACCGGTACCATTTGTCTCCTTCCCCTGTACAATGTATGTGAAAAAATTGTCTTCCATGAAACCAGTCCCTGGAGTTGGGACCACTGGAGTATTTTGCTATGATCCAGGCACTGTTTTAACTACTCTACTGGTGCAAATCAATTTAATTTTCACAATAATGAGGTAGGTTTATTTTTTGCCCCTTTTTACAGATAAAATGAATGAGACGTAGAGAGGTAATAATTAGTGCAAAGCCACACAGTGTCAGAGTTCAAACCCAGACCACTGGGCACCAGAAATGAAGCTCATAACTATGCACCCTGGTACACATGGAACCCAATCCAACAACACAACGCCTGTGAGCAAGTTAAAACACACACACACACACACACACACACACGCCAGTTGTTCTTGAATGCTGTCACTTGCTTAATCAATCAGATTGATCTCAGAATAAAGATGTCATTCTTTTGTGCCTTATCTTTCCTTAGGTTAAGTCAGCAGCATGTCACAACCAGTATCAATTTAGCAAATGCAAGATTCTATTGTGTTTCAGGTGGTGTGCTAAACACTCAGGAGTTCCAACCTTGTCCTCAAAGAGCTTTCAATCTACCCACAGGACAGCACCAAACCCTACTGAGAATAACATGATGAAAATGGCAGAGCAACGAAAGAAGAATGAAGACTTCTGTTTGGGCAGGCATAGAAGAGAGAGGGAAGCCTAAACCGAGACACCAATGTCAGGAAAATATTCACTGGTCGACAATATGGGTAAAAAGAAGAAGCAGGCAGGAAGAATGGACCCCAAACAGAAGTGGTGCCCCACTGATTATGTGAGGAGGCCAACTATATTCCCTTTGAAAAACAGGGCCATTTCAAATCACTTTTTCTATGTGCTTTTTTAGGTACTATGAAAAGATTCACAAAGCAACTGCTTCGTCCAATCACAGAGGCTGGGTTATGTGGTTTGCCTTTTCCCAAAGGTGAACCGATGCATCTTGTCTGTTCTTCATTGGTTCATGACAGTATTAGTTAAGCCTTTCACTATTGCAAAGAGTAGATATTCAACTCAAATTAGGTTAAGTAAAAGGGAAATTCATTGGCTCATATAATTGAGAAATTAGGAGTCAAGGCACAGCCTGATCCAGGAACACAAATAATGTTGTTAAGGCATTAAACCACTGCCCCACAACACACATGTGCTCCAAGTAATCATCTCTCCCTTGTCTCAGCTTGTCTCTGCTTGGTGACATTTTCAAGCAGACTTTGTTCAAGTGACAGGCAACTCACATCCTCCCAGTTTAGCAATTTCAATGGAGATAAACTTCCTTCTCCCAACATCTGCACATCAATCATTGCAAATACCCCAATTGGCCATGCTTGAGTTAATGCACAACCCTTAGAAAAGGGTGAAGTCTTCTGATTGGCCAACCCTGGGACGCCCATCTGTGTCATAAGACCATACATGAAAGACCAACCAGGACCACATGGTGGTAGGGAGGGATTCCTCAATGGAATTAGGGGATTAGGTGACGGTGAGGGGTGGGAGGAAGCTAGACCAACAACACCATAACTGTGGCCATCCAGCCATCCATCTGATAATGCCTAAAATTTCCAGTCTTAGAGCTCTTCAACTTCTCTTATCAGTTTACTTAGCACAGATAATAAGCATGCCACATCTTAGAGATGGCCACTGCTCAGTGTGATTTATGACTATGAGCAAGCCTGGCTTCACATAACTGCAGGGTTCTCACGATGACTTGACTCCTGCTATTAGCAGCCACTTGTATCTGTACAGCTTTCGTGGTTTACAAAGCACTCCCACGTAAAAATGATCTCGTTCCATCTACACAACATAAAAAGCACGCAGGGCAGCCATTATTATTCCCATTTTATAGATGAGGAAATGGGGCCTCAGAGAGGCTAGTGGCTTGTCCAGGGCAACATGACTGGTAAGTGGTGAACCCAACTGGGACCCCAGGTCTTCCAGCTCCAAGATGTGCACAAGAGAAATCGGAAGCTTTACGTGAGCTTAGGGAACGTTTCTGAGGCCACACAATGACTCAACCCCTGACATTGGATAAGAGTTGGAAATCATGATGTTCCTCTCAGATTTTCTTGACTAGAAAGTTGGCCTCCCGAGGAAATTCCTGTCTTAAAATTTGTCCAGAACCAATGCCAAAACGTTCTGTTTCAAAATGCATTTGGTAAGGACGGTGCAGGCTGATCTGTCTCCAGCACACACCGTGCCCCTGGAATGCTACACATGCTCACTTGATTTTCAAGCTCCTTTTAAAAGGAGCCAACACAAGAGATTTGTGCTTATGAATTACTGCCCTTGTAATGAAAAAAGAATTACAATACGTGATTGAGATGCTCACATGTTACACGAGCATGCAGCTTCCAGATTGCTAATGCGGCATCTAACTGTCCACCCTATTAATAATCCCATTAAAATTTTTGCTAAAGGTAAGTTAACTTCTTTTAGGGGTGTGTGTGGTGGAGGGGAGAGTGCAACCTATTTCTGGAATTATGGATACTAAGGAATAGGATTAGAAGGCGTAGTCAGAACACTATTATATAACTCGTTACAGCTGATAATCAGGCTCTCCTCTGACAAGTACCTTATTACTTTACAGGGGAGGGAGAAAAATAAAACAGGCAGCCCAGACAATTAGGGACAAAACAAAATTAAACAAGTCCTTATGGCCATAGGTAGCGGCGTATAGTGCTTTGCCTTGCATTGTTAGCGACTCATGTATCATGAAGCACTTAGGGACGCTGGCTAATGGAGTCTCTCTCCCTCCTGGAGGGCGACTTGAACATTAGACTGTGACTCAGGTGCAGAGACTCTGCTGTATTAGTGCGGGCAGAATGATGCTTTCCTCCTCGCAGGGGTGTAGTGAGGCTTAATTAATTGTTGGGGAAGCACTTTGAGATTCTGGGATGAAAGGCACTATATAATGATAATAATTTGCATCGACGAGGTACATTTCTTCCGTGGAATTCCAAGCACTTTACAAACATTAATTAATCCTCCTAACACCCTGGCAAGGCAGGTAAGTTTTCCCAGGATACACTAAACAAATCCACCATGTTATGCGTGGCAGGGAGCCTACTGCTCTGAACCCACTTTATTATTTATTCTTGGTGGAAATTTCCAGAAAGGCTGATGTGGACCCTGCTTCCCATTAGCCCAAACGATCTGCCATTCGCTTTTGATTACCGGCAAATATCGTATTCTGCTGGAGTGCTAATCATTCTGCTGGGGGGACACGTGTCCCAAGCAAAGCGAGTCATAAACAGCTGTCATTCCAATGGATATTAATGCCTATTGTCTCCCATTCTGGAACTCTGTGCCTCCCCTATGCAAAGAGAATGGCAGGGAAGCGGGTGACATCTGTTTCAAAGACAGTCTATAGCCATAATGGAGAGAACACACCTGGCTTCCACTCTCAAACCCGTGTAACCAGTGGCTTCCTGGCCCTTCTTTGTCACCAGCAGATTTTATATTGTACATTCTGGATTTTCATCTCCGTGCAGCTTGGGGAAGTGGAATTGAGGGGGCGGGCGGGGAGGGAGTTCCGGGCTGCATACAAACAGGGCAGCCAGTGTTCTCAGCGTCACGGGTCCGTTATAAATCAGCAGCAGTGCAGAAGAAGCTGAAGTGTCAGGGCCCAAACAGCTCCCCTAAACCCCAATCACTCCAGAGCTGAAATAAACCTAACGGGGAAAAACGATCTCCAGCTAGACAAATGATTTCAACATGCTGAGTGGTTGACTTGTCAGTCTTGAGTGGCTTTCCGATTACACCTCCGTTCCTATATCCTGGCTTTAATTCTGCAGACACTCAGTGACTGCAGCTTTCCTGATTGAAAAGAAGAAAAAGAGCAAAGAAACTTGCTCGCTGTCATTCCTCGCAGGCACCCGCACTTCAGGGTGGTTGTCTCTCAGCCAGCCTGTTGGGCTGCAAGGGCGTGGGGCCAGTGAATCAACCTGTCGTCGGGGTGATGTAAGTGAGATCCCCGACAAGGGCTGGGAGTGTCCTTTCCCGGCTGCCCTCTGTCTACGGGAGGCTCAGCTGCCTCCTCACCTTGGGTGTGATTTTGACCAAAGGCAATCGCTGACGCCAATCCGACACACTCTTGTGGTGGGTCACCCTACCTTTCTAGCCTCATTTCCTCCTTGGTATGTAATGAGTGAGTTGGAACATATCATTTTCTAAGGTCCCTTTGGGCTCTAACATTCTATGGTGAGTTGACTTGGTAAAAATTCCCCCCTCGCTCTGCTATGCAGAGCGTCCCTGCCTGCATGCCTTGAAAGGGACCCAAGTGTGCACAGGTACCGGTCCTCTCCCCCTTGAGAGCGTCGAAGCATCTGAGAATTTCTCCTCCCCTCATTTATTTACACTGGGATGCTCTAAAAATATTCCTATTTCCTCTGTGTGCCATGATATGAAAAACAGTTGGGAAGAGCTGCTCTACCGATTGGTCTCCTGATGAATAAACTGAGGCAAGGAATGCTCAAGTAACCTGCCCCCCACTGCTTAGCTAGCGAGTCATAGCCATGCGTGGGGCTGACTGACTCCAAAGACTGAGCTCTTAGCCTACACCAGGCTTCCCAAACCCAGCTGCCCCTTAAAGCTATTGGAGGAGCTTTTAGAAAATACCCATCCCCGGCTCCAGAGATTCTGACGTCACTAATCAGAGGTGGGAAGTGGATGTTCGTATTTCCTTTAGGTTCCTCGAGTGACGCTGACGTGCAGCTAGCACTGAGAAACCGCGAGGAAGCGGGTTGGGGCAGGCGATTCAATGCTGCTCCCAGGGAGAAAGTCCTCTCCAACCCCTGCAATATGACGTGCCTTCTCTCAGAAAAGGCCAGAAGGGAGGCCCAGAGCTGGACCTGGTGTGGATAGAGCTGCCCACCACAGCTCTGCTCTCACAGCCAGACCCAGACACCCCCTGCTGTTGTGGGGGAGGCCAGCTCTGCCTGCCAGCTGTGGCATGCCGCCAGCCCCTCCAATGGGGGATTGAACAGTTACAACCCTCCCTGTGAGGTAGATGTCTTATTCTGTTTTCTGTTGCTTAGAATACCAGAAACTGGGTAATTTATAAAGAAAGGGAACTTATTTCTTACAGCGGTGGAGGCTGAGAAGTTCAAGGTCATGGAGCTGCATCTTGTGAGGGGCTATTTGCCAGTGGGACTCTTTGCAGAGTCCTGAGGCAGTGCAGGGACCCACATGGCAAGAGAACTGAGTGTGCTAATGTGCTAGTTCATGTCTCTCTTCCTTTTCTTATAAAGATACCAGTCCCACACACATGAGAACCCATTAGTCCATTGACCCATTAATCTATTAATCCATGAATGGATCCATCCATTCACGAGGGTAGAGTCTCTTATAGCCTCCACCTCTCACTACTGCCACATCGGGAGTTACATTTCAACATAAATTTTGGAGGAGACAAATGTTCAAACCACAACAGCAGGGTTGGTCATCTTCATTCTGGAGGTGAAATAAGGCCTATGTGGTGGAGAGATGGGCACAAGTCACACAGCTGGTAAGAAGTAGGAGAACTAAGCCTTGAATAGGGCCTTTGGCTCCAACTCCAGTGTTCCTATTTCTGAAATTCAGCATGGTGGATTGGAAAGAGTATGGGTTTGAGGTTCTCCCAGTTAGTGTTTGTATGACTTTGCACAAAGCACTTGAGGTTATAGTAGAGACTACATGGAGTAACGTACATGGAAGTGTCCACCACATGGCCTCTGAACTTTCTAGGTTCCATGTGGAGAAAGTCTTTAGAGCATTCTATTAGTTTCCCATTGCTACTCTAGTGAATTAGTGCAAAGTTAGTGGTTTACAACAACACGAACATATTACCTTACAGTTCTGGAGGTCACGATCTGCAATAAAGGTGCTGTTATGGTTGCATTCTTTCTGGAGGGTTTGGGGAGAATCTGCTTTCTTGCTTTCAGCAACTTCTTGAGTCTGCTTGCTTGCCTTGGCTCGTGGCTCCTCCCTCCACCTTCAAAGCCAGCAGTATGGCGTCTTCCCTCCTTGCTGACTCCTGCTTCCATTTTACAAAGATCATTGTGATTACATTGGGCCCCTATGGAAAATCCAGGATAATCTATTTATTCACAGTTTCTTAACTTAATTGCATTTGCAAAATTCCTTTTGTCATATAAGGTAACATAGTCTCAGAATCTGGGGATCAAGATGAGGACATCTTTATGTGGCCATCCTTCAGCCTGTGACAGCATCTATAAGTCAAGCACATCTTCCTCTTCCTAATCTAGATGGCCTTGTTTAAAATAACTAGCTCGAGTTATTATGAAAATTCTATATCCACTACAGGTTAGGCCAGTGGTGAGGGAGAGTGAGAACCCTGTGTGATCCCTTTTCCGTGTAATCATTGCTATGGGAACTCTGGTGGGGAAAGTAAGTAAGGGAAGGCTTTTTGCTGGAACTAAAAACTTAAAAATATCTTTAGAAAGGAATAGGTCCAAAATTTATTTACTCATCAAAGTACTTTTATAGGACTTGATGCATGCTAGGCATGATTCTAAGCACTTCATAAATATTCATTCAGTCCTTCTTAACAACACCATGAAGTACATTCTGTTAGCATTATTCCCCTTTTACACATGAGAAAACTGAGACATAGCCAAGGTTAAGGGATGTTCCCAAGGGCGTGTAGCTAGAAGAGGGGAGCGCTCCTGAGGTGGTCTTAGATGATCTAGGACAGCTGCACCCTCCATTCCAGGCCATTCTTGGGCACGCTCCATCAGGACTACAGACATCCTTGAATCCGCAGTGCCCACAGTGTCCTGTTAGAGAGGCTTTCTTAGATGAAGCAGTGTAAACAGGAGGAGAAGCAGTTTTTACCTAATGGTCTGTCTTCATCTCGCCTCTGGAAAGAACAAGGGCCCTAGGAAGGAAAGGAAGAGGTACTTTCAGAATGTAAGGGCTGGATCAGACTTTAATGATCATTGTAATCATCAAGGTTTCCCAAATTTCTAACCCTTGGGACAAAGCAAAGTAGCTGAGTTGGCTTGGGGTTCCAAGGCTTTGCATCTCCTGCCTTAAGCAAGAAAATTTCTTTGAAGTCTTGAATTCTAGCTTAAAAAATTCATGAAGCATTTGTATTCTAAACCCATAACACCTCTCTTAATGAACTATTTTTCCAAATAATAAATCCTTGAATAAAGTTATCAGAACATTGTGCAATGTATATCTGGCAATTTTAGTACCCACCAGACCCACCTCTGAGCTGAACACCTATAGCAATAGCTAAGGAGCATGGACTCTAGCCCACTTATTTATAAATTTAAGCTCCAGACTTATCAAGTGGTGATTTAGACCTGGCTTGGACACGCTCCATTGAGAAGCAGGAAGAAACCATCTGCCAGCCCGTGAAATGCATGAGGCCGACAGAGCGGTTTCAGTCTCCATCATTCCAAGTTGATGCGAAGTCCTGACCATTTAGTAAAAGTCCTCGGTCTCAGTAGCCAACTGTCAAATTAACCTGTTTAAGACACTTGTAGGGGAAAGCAAGTCTGGTCCTCAAAGGGCTGCACACATGGAAGGGTCCTGTTGTCAAACTATGGCTTTTAAGGGCTGAGTTCTTACTGCTGTTTCTAGAATTGCCTCATGTCAGATCATCCAAGCTGGCATAAAAGAAGAAGCAGCGACAGTAGATGGAGACATTGGGTTGAAGCCATGAGCAGAATAACGGTACTGAATCCCCCAAGGACTCGAGGGGCTTTTAGTTCATGTGAGAAGCAAATAGAAACTCATTACTTGGCAAGGGAGATCTATGCCCTTCAGATCAAGTTCAATGGATTTTCCCCAAGCAGAAATCATAAAGGCTAGATTTAGGGCAGAAAAAAGAGGAAGTACACAAATAAAGACAAGAGTCTGTTTCTGTTCTCTGGTTGGTGCATGGGGCAGATGGTAAATTCCTGGAGTTACTGGTCACTGGTCAGGTCTCAGATTACCAATGCTGGGAAGTGTGGTTCCAAACAGATGAGAAATCAGTGGCTTAGGATTCCAGCAGGCCTCCGGCCTTCGGTGGAGAGCTTGTATGCCCCCAGTCGAAGGTTCACAAGACTTTGCCCTCATGCTTGGTCTAGGCAGAGAGCAGGCTAAGAATGTGTTTCTGTCTAGGAATATTGCCCAATCCACTTGGGACAGGAAGAAAGACACTCTGGTTTATAGTCGATCTTTGGTTCTGATGGGACTTGAGAACAAACCACAAATGTTCAAAGAAGCATAAACCATGAAAGTTTATTTCAACCTCAATTTAAAAAAGATTTTTTTTTAAAGGACCAGGTGGCTTTAGCATGACCCTGAAGATCAGGATGAGGAAGTACTACTTTGCCATTTTACATACAGTCCAGAACTTCGTTTCAGATCTACTCTTAGAAATATGGTTCTAATCAGGAATGAAATCATAGGAGGAGGTGCATAGGATGGGAAAATCCAGGTCCTACACCAGGGGCCTCTTGGTTTCAAGACCCAATTCCCTGGGAGCTCTGGACAGATCATTTCAGCTCCTGCTCTAATTGGGGATTCTCAAACAGATCAAGGGAGTATTTGGAACCCTCCTTTGAATATTTTGTTTCTCTGAAAGACACAAATGGAAGGATCTGAAAAAGGGAAGGCACACGACGGATCGGGTGTTCCTACGAGCAGATGACAACTCCGGCAGAAGCAGAACCTGAGCGTGGTGGGGCTGCTTTCTCTTCCCGCCTGCTCTTGCAGAAGGTCTGCTGTAGACTTGAAATCACACGCGGTCCTGGCACTTTGAAGTCTCTTCCCGGGAGAGGTTTTGGTGGAGGGATAACGAGTGGATGAAAGGCCTTTTGAGCTGGGGCTGGGAACAGCTAGTTCCAGATGAATGGGCATTAGCTGCACAGTGCCGCCTGTGGGGCCTGCTCAGAACGGAGCAGGAAGCAATTAGTGAGGGCGAGGGAGCAGAAGAGAAGCAAGGACAGAGGCAAGGACAGGAAGGACGGTCCTCACACTGGGTGACTCACTTAGCTTCTGGGTTTGCCTCTTCTTGTGCATTTGAGTGGACGGAGGACAATGCAGGGTGTGAACTTGGAGAAAAAGGCAAACTCTGGCAAGATCTCCCTCTTGCCTAAACTCTTTTATGCTCCTGTATTTATGGATCAAGGGCCATAGTTCCCCCACTTGAGGCCGCAAAGTAATCTCTCAGACCCCCCAGGCTCCCTGGACTCCTCCCTGTGTATTGTGCAGAAAATCTCCCTCTCTCTTTCCTCTGCCCTTACCCGCGGGAGATGAGGCCTTGGTGCTTGGCTTTCCAAGATCCCTGAAATCTACCCATTCTCAACACATTACTTGGTTTCTATAAAATAGGGCTGCAGCTGGCAGGCCTCAGATGGGCTGTGTGAAGTTCACATGGTATTTAAGATTGAATTCTGTGTCATCATTTAACAATCAGATTTCACATGTCAAAAATAATCCTAAACCAGGCCAGTACCCAGCCCTGCATTCCTGCTTGCCAACAACTGTGGGAGCCGAGAAGGAACTGCCACCTTAGATGCAGTGGGGGCATTCTTGTTTTCTAAGCACAACCTTCACCCCCCACCCAGTGTCTCTCAGACCCTAAATCCACTCACTGCTGCTCCTGATCTTCTTACTTTCTTTGTACACTTCACATAGCCCCACAACAAGCCCATAAGCATTTGAGTTTGTGACCCGGGATGAGGTCTGGTAGGGAGAACACCTCATCTTCATGTCACTGCCTGCATCTAATTCAGGGTTGTAATGTTAGCAAGCTGATTTGGCTACAATTTCAAGCCCCATTCTTCAGCTAGCTTTATCAGCCATCCATGAAGTGTCCTGGTATTTTGTTCAGAAAAGGTGATTGCTGTGGCTCAGATGGTGAAGGCTCTAGTTTAGATGCAGCCCATGTGCTGATGTGTTTCTAGTTCAGGGTCCAGCAAACTCCTTACCCTAAGTGCTACTTGAGTTTGTGTACTACAGACACACCCTAGGCCTTACGGATCTGCACACACCCATGGGCACAGGATTTAACCATCCAGATTTCACTGGCCCATGCTCCCTCAGCTGTATGATGGTGGACTTCAGCGCTGTGCAAAATTCCCTCTCTAAACTCAGGGAGACTCCAAGGAGCATCTCTCTCGCTCTCACCCATGGCCCGTGTCCGTATAGCTCCTGTCCACCTGGTGAAGTCCACGTCCACTCTTAAGTAGTTCCTTAGCACCACCCCTGGGCTGGAGTCCTGCCAGGAAAGCTGACAGCTGTGCAGACAGAGCTGTCTGCTGTGTCCCTCACCTTCCCATGCCTGTGTGTCCAAGCTCTGCTGGGTTCTCCTCCAGCCTCCCTGCACGAAAACATTCTGTGTTCTATGCGGAAGCACCAGGAGGGCCTCCCTGTTCCTCACTCTGGGTTGTGGTGTGTCACCCAGAGTAGCCCCCAAGCAGCTGTCTGAGTCCTCAGCCTCCACTGCTGACTGCATCCTTACACTGTACGGTCCCCTCTGGGGCTGACGGAGGAGGCTGTTCTGGTGTGAGCATTTGGCTGTCCTCCCCGTCTCAGAGTCCTCCTCCCGCCCATCCCAGGCTCCTGAAACCCAAGTTTCTCATGAACATCTCTCATGCAAGTGGGCTTCTCAGTGGCCAGCCCAACAGTCGTGTCCAGACAAACTAAATGATAAAAGCCAACATTTACTGAGCCAGACACTGTTCTCGTCACTTCACACTGCTCGGACCACGTCACCTGAACGTCACCAAAGTCACTGAATCTTCCAGTGGCTCTGTGAGATAGTCACTGTCGTTATCGCCTACATTTTATAGAGCGGGAAACTGGCTTGAAGGGCCTCAGAGATTTGCCTCAGTGCACACTCCTGGTCAGTCACAGAGCTCTCTTCACATCCAGGTGGGCTGAATCCAGACCCAGCATCTCAACCCTCCTTGGGCCAAACCTGTCGTGTGGGCCAGGGAGGGGACAAGGGGGAGGAAAATTTTGGAAAAGCTAAAGATGGGAAGAAGACAAGAAGAAAAAAGGGGAAAAAAGAAAAACTGGCAGATGCCCTATTACGGGCTGAATTCTCCCTCCCCAACCCCCACAACATATTATATATGTTGAAGCCCCAACTGTAGTACCCAGAATGCAGCTATATTTGGAGATAGAGCATTTCAAGAGGTAATAGAGTGAAATGAGGTCATTAGGATAGGGCCTAATCCAATCTGACTGGTGTCCTTATAAGAAGAGATTAGAACACAGACAACGCAACAGGAGGACACAGCGAGGAGGTGGCCGTCTGCAAGCCGTGGAGAGAGTTCTCAGAAGAGACCGACTCTGCCAACACCTTGACTTTAGACTTCCAGCCTCCAGAACTGCGAGAAAATAAATTTGTTGTTTAAGCCACCCTGTAGCATTTTGTTGCGGCAGTCCTAGCAGAGTAATATATGTCCCCGGCTGCCAATATTTGCATGCGAAGTCACTCCAGCACACTCTGTTACATGCAGTTTGAAGGATGCTCAGAGCATCTGTCCTTCTCATTTCACAAAAGAGAAAGTCGCGGCTCAGAGAGGTAAGGAAATTGCCCAAGATGCAATTGAGAGGATAAGGGAAGACAAACAAAAAGAGCTGCTAAAATTGAGATGGCGCAAATCTTTGTTTTGCTTTATAAATGGAAAACTAAGAACTAGAGGGATGAACTAACTTGCTGAAGATTAAAATATGTCTATGTCAAAGAGGATAAGGAAAGGGGAACCAAAAAATGAAAGGAACTAGGGTGAAAGAACTTCTAAAATGAAGATTGCTCCAATTTTGTGTTATAAATTGAAAAAAATTACTTTCTATTTAATAAGAGCAATGTATTAAATGAGCTCTATATACTATTTTGGAGTAGCAGTGGAAATGGAAGCTTTGCTTATTGAACTCTTTGAATGTCATGTAAAATAAAGACATTTTTTAGTTATAATCTACTGGAATTTGGAGCCAGATGCTCTCACATTTTATTAATTTTTATTTGTTTGTTTTGGGACATGGTCTCTGTCACCCAGGCTAGAGTGTGGTGGTGTCCCATCATAGCTCACTGCAACCTCAAACTCCTGAGCTCAAGACATCCTCCTCTCTCAGCCTCCCAAGTAGATGAGACTGCAGGCACATGCCTCCACGCTTAAATAGTTTTTTGCAGAGACTGGGTCTTTCTATGCTGCTCAGGCTGGTCTTAAACTCCTGGCCTCAAGCAATCCTCTCACCTCACCTCCCAAAGTGTTAGGATTACAGGCATGAGCCACCGTGCCTGGCCACATTTGGTTAATTATAAAGGGCATTTATTGGGCATCTCACAAGGGCTCAGAACTGTGCTCACAGAGCTCACGGTCTTGAGCATGGGCTCATAAATCCATGGTGGTGAGAGAGAGGATGACGAAGGTGTGCACGGCTTTAGGCTTGTGCAAGATCCACCTGTGCTTGGGCATCAGGCTAGATCAATGAGCAGGAAGCACTAAGCATTGCAAATGTTAGGCATATGTTTAAACATGAATCACCACAAATGGCTGAGGTTCATGTGGGCGTCTTTCACTCCCCTAATAGAAAATCGAGCCAACCTGCGCCTCTATCCACAGACTCAGCAATACCCGTGTGGTTTCCGTGTGGTCAGAAGCATTAGTTAGGGTCTTGTCCGTATCTATTAGGTGGGAGGAAGCCCATTTAGCAAATTAAAATTGTTTTATTCCCCCAGCTAATTGTTTTCTAATTGTTTAAGTAAAAGGTTTTGGTCTTGATTGGAGGCTTTTAGTAAATTAAACCTCTTCACATTTTGCAAGTCTAATATTTAGATCATAGAGAGGAGGCATGGTTTTAGTTGGGTTTGCTAGGGCAAGGATTTTGAAATATACATGTTGACGATGAGTAGGTCTTAGAGATTATTTGGTTCTATATCTTACCACTGCAGGGACAGTGCCTAGAGAGGTCACACAGTTTGAGAGTGGGAGAATCTAGGCTGGATCCGCCGAGGTCAGCTCTCCCAGGCTAAGCAAACATTTTAAGGAGGTGCCCCCGTGGTCAGTACAGAAGGTTTTAATTAAATAGTTAACCTGGAAAATAGCCTATACACAGAATAAATGGGGCATGCAGAAACATTAATTAATGTGTTTTATGGGTTTCACACTTTAATGTAAACTGGTTAGTACATGATACTTAACTGAGTAGTTATGGGAAAATTTAGCACACACTTATAAGAATTTGAGCTAAATGATCTAAAGCTACATACACAAGTATGCACACACTCCAATCAATCCAAATCCAGTCCAAATCAATATATTCTACTATTTTTTTTTTTACAACAAATGTAAGGAAAAACAAAGAATGTTGATATGACGCAGAATTTTCCAAAGTGTGTTCCTTGGAACCCCACATAATTTAGTGGAATCATATGAGGGGGAAAATGATTTCATGATCAAATAAAGTTGGAAAACACCAGGCTAAGCAAGGTTAAACACATTTTTTTTTCTTTTCCTACTGTGCTTTGCTTGGTTGTTGGTTCATCCTTCCCCTCCAATCCTATGCCCTGCTCTGCTTTCCCCTTCTCTCCTCCCTCCTTCCCTTCTCCCTCCCTCCCTCCATACTTTCCTTCCTTTTTTCCTTCCTTTTTTCTTTCTTATACTCTCTTTGGCATCCAGCCATTCAGAGACTTTGGCATTGTGCATCACCTGCAGTAGGGCAAGGGAGGAATATGGCATTTTATTTCTGCCTTTCTGACTTAAAAAAAAAATCGTGAGAATTCTAAGTGCTAGAGAAATTGCAGAGTTGCATTTCTCCAACAATGTGGCAAAAGTGTAGATTTGTCAAACCTACTTTGGAGGTAATTTGGCAATTGGGAACCTTCAGGGTCTGGGAACCTTGAAGTTGACCACAGAAACTTTTTTCATGGAACTAGTGTTGCGAGACATATACTTTAAGGGCTGTTGGTAGACTACCATCCCGGCCTCCCTCTGCGTCAACCCCCAGGTGGAAGGTGGGGCCACACATGGCAGCTCAGTCTCTGTGGGACCTTGGTCTTTGCAGCCCCCTGTGTCGCTCCTTGTGGCCTCCATCAGACTCCACAGATTCAGGCCAGTATCTTTCTAAACGCAACAGTAAGTACACCATTTTATTTTTAGTGTAAAGTAAGTACTTTTCTATGAGAATTGAGGTTCCAACAAATTACAACATTCTTTCATTTATCAAACAATTTATTTAGTGCCACTGTGTGTCAGACACCGTGCTTGCCATTAACAATGCTGAATAAAGAAGACTTAGCCTCGTCCATTGGGAGTGCACTGTGATATGATGGTAGACAATAAACCACGTAATAGTGATAATATTTGTCGAGTGCTTGCTATGTACAAAACATTGTTCTAAGCTCTTTTCATAATATATAGAAACTCATTCACTCCTCACACCAACCCCATGAGGTAGGTCCATTTCACGGTTGATGTGTGGAGAAGTTACTAAACTTGCCCAGGGTCGCATAGCTTGACAGCAGGTAGTCAGGGCTTGAAACCAGACAGACCAGCTCCGGAGCCTGCTCCTTCAGCCGAGTCTCTAGACTGCCTCCCTAGGGAGCGATGTGTGCTCTGAGTTTAACAGAAGGCTTCAGGAACGCAGAGGAGGGAACAACCAGCTTGTACGGGGGAAATAGGAAAGGTTTTGAAGAGGCAGTAAAATTCGATGAGCATCTTGAAAAACAAGTCAGTGTTTACTGATGGAGAGGAGTAGCGGAGGGGCCTTGTGGGCAGCAAACAGGTCGGGATAGCATTCGGCTGGGAGAGCCCCTCTTGGGCTCCACCCGGGATCTGGGGGAGGCCGGCGTGAGTCACACCAGACGTTTCTTCCTGTCCAGCATTCTGGGCTGGCTCACCTGGGGCGACTCACTGCTCTTCCCAAGAAGTCCCAGCCTTTTCCTCAGATGCTGACGTCATCTCAATTCCAGCTTGTTTCCATTTTCGACCTCTGGCCTGGTTGTCCGGGCCGGGGTTGTCTTCCCTCCTCTTCCTCTAGTTTCCACCCCAAGCCCCCTGTGCCATCAGTCTGGGATGATTCCCATGGCTATTTTAAAACCGGAGGGCTGTGCAGCCTCTCCTAGAAAACAAAGAGGCACCTCCTGTTTACGTTCAGTCGGGGACACAGGAACCGATTCTCCAGGTGACTCTGGTGGAGCGCAGTCCTCTGCCAGCTGTGAATCCCATGAAAACATCTCGCCTCGAGCTCTCTCTTCTGTCCCCGGGACGGATTTGCTCAGAGGCCACGGTAGACACAAACTTTCCCCTTCCTTATATAGTCGCTTTTGTTATTAACAGCCTTGTAGAAAGAAGCTTCCCTGCCTTGAAATATGGGAGGACTGCGAACTCGGCCCTGGGATTTACTGCTCCGCGCGGCACGCAGATATAATTCTTTCTTGGCTGCTGTGATGACAAGATTCAGTAAGGCATTAGGCAAGTAAGTCTGAATTACTCAGCTAAAATATGAGACGTCCCTGGACATCAGCCCCTCCGAGGGGACACCTGATCAGCCTGAACCCCCTCTGGGGGCAGGGAGGGAGATGTGTTTGCAGTCTCATTTCCATTTGGCGGACTTGAAAAGGTGGGGACCAATTTGGCTAAGTCTCCCTCTTGGGATTTTTGGAGGAAGGTGTAAAAAAAGATGAAAACTGGCCACAGGCCTGCCACTCAATGCCAGTCATTCTGATTTTAGATAAGAACTCTCTCCTCTTTTATTGTCTCCCTCACTTAACCTCTGCCTGCTTTCTTCTTCATCCCCTCTGGGACGAGGGGAAGGGGAGAGTGAGGAGAGTGTGCACGTTCGCACAATAAATGCCCACTTGAGCGTGTCAGGAGCTCCCCCTGCGCCGGGCAGACTCCCCAGGCCTCCCTGGAAGAAGCGACTGCAAAGATCAAACCCTTTAGCGACTTGGTCTCCTGAATCCGTTTTGACTTGGCCTCACTATCACCCACTGACATTTGAAATGTGTCTATTTAAAAAGGAAAGGAGAAAAGAGCACAAATAGAAGGGAAAAAATATGCCGGAGATGCCATATCCTGCTAGGCAAGAAAAAGAAATATCTGGCTTTGCAGAGACTGAGGAGTGTGTGTGTGTATGTGTTGGGCGGGGAGGCGGGGGGTTCATTTTTGTTTTTCCTTTTTGTCTTGGTCTTTTCCTGTGTTTAAGCCCGCACACTGCCACATTTATTAGTATGATGATAAGGATGACTTAAACTGTCTGAGTTTTTCCCGGATGCAGGAGGGAGGGGGTTTGGGAAATGAATGGACCGAGCCCCCCCCCCCCAGTCACAGGGCAGTGCTTTGAAGGACATCCTTAGGCTCTGGGACCCTGGCTGGCGGGGTGAGGAAGGCCGCTGCAGGAAGTTGGCTGGCCTGAGACAAAGACAGCAGAGGTATCTAACCCAGGAAGGACGTCCTTGACCTGCCTTCACACCCCAGAGCCAGGGATGGGCCCCCCAAGGCTTGCCATGGGTGGTCAAAGAGCTGGCTAGATGAGACTCTGAGAATCTGCCCCCAGGGGATTCTGAGGAGGGGGCTGACTGGGGAGTTTGCAAGTAGGGATTGCTTTCTGGTGCCTGCAGGTCTTCCAGTCCAGTGCTTCTGAATCCTCTTAGCATGTAGGTTGTGATTCAGTAGGTCTGGAGCCGGTGTGTGTGTGTGTGTGTGTGTGTGAGAGAGATTCAGCATTTCTAACTGGCCCCCAGGGGATATTGTGGCTGCTGGTTGTGGCCACATTTTGGATGGCAAATGTGGTTGGCATAAATGTCGAGGTGCAGAAGTGAGGGTTGGGGCCTGAGGTCACAGCAAGAGTTAAAAATGCTTCTAGTTGTCTGGAGGCATAGAAGGTGGCATTTGTTTTTCCTACATTTGCCCATATTGGACACATTGGGCGCTTTGGAACCATATAGGAGATTTCTCCCCAATAAGGAGTGGTACATGTCACAGTGTTTCTCAAAGATCCATTCTTCCTGGATTGGCTGTAAAAGAGTCACTTTGGGAACTTGTTAGAAATGTAGATTCTGAGGCTTTTTCTAGACCTCTTCAATCAGAAGAGGTTGGGGTAGGAGGGGGATGGGGAGTCCAGGAATTGGCATTTATTGCCAGCTGACTCTTGGGCACACCCAGGTAGTTGAAGTAGGAGGTCCTCAGGTCCAATTGTTCTTTCTTTTAATCTCAATAGAGTAATGAACACCACAAAAAAGTAGAACATTTGTTTAAAAAAAAACCTTTAAGAAATAGAAGTCACACATGCTTGATAGAGAAATTGAGAAAAGACAGAGAAGCAAAGACAGGATGAAATTCACCTATAATTTACTCTTAGCATTTTGATATGTGTTCTTTCAGACATTTTCCCTATGCATTTTAGAAACAAAAATGGAAGCATAATTGTAGTAAGATGGTAACTGCTTTTTAACTCTACAGTGTACTGAAGAACTTTCTTTAAGCTGCTACACTTCTTCAACATTTTAATTACATCCTCTTGCATTTTTCTCTTTAAAATCTATTTTCTATGAGAACTCTCTCTTTTTGAACATTCCTCAAGTAAATTTTTTTTAACTTTATATTTACTTTACTTTCACAAATCAGGTGACATAGAAATGGATTATTTGACCGTGCAAAAAACCCCACCAAAAACCATCCACCCATCTACACACACACACAAAGCAAATCAGGAGATAAACAATGTTCAAGTTTTGGATATAACTTCCCCAGGTTCTGTTGTGGTCTCAACTGGTGACTTGCCGAGTCCCTTCGAGGACTGTTCATCCCTCCTCTGAACTTTAGTTTCTTTATCTCTAAGGTAAGACTAATGCCTGCCCTTAATCCACTCACAGAGATATTTCCAGTGTTATATTAGGATAAAATCTCTTGGAATTACTGAGGGATAGAGCTTTAAAAATCCAAGGCACTGTTGTTTCTTCAGTACTTTGCACAGAATTCCCAGCTGTTGTTCTGTAAGACCACTTTTAAAAAAATAACCACTTTAAGGGTGAAAACAGAATATCCTTTTAAACATCATTCCTGTGCTTCTGCAGAGGCACATTTATTGCCTCTCCTGTTGGATACTGGCTTGACAGTGGCTGCAAAGGGGCTGAGACAGAGGGGGCCTATTTATAAGTCATGTAATTCAATTCTACTCTGAATCCTGTTTCTATCACATGGACCAGGTAAAAAGATGATGTATGAGTTAGGACCAACCAGAAAAGTAGAGCAAGTAGGGGCTAGATAGAAAGATAAATAGGTAGATTATATATGGATTGATCCATATATGTAATATATCTATCTAACATCTATCTATCCATCTGTGTGAAATTGTGTGTGTGTGTGTGTGTGTGTGTGTGTATTTAGTACAAGGTATTGGTTTACACAGTTACAGGGCTGGCTAAGCAAGTTCAAAGTCCGTAGGGCAGACCATCAGGAAGGGG
The DNA here is from genome assembly GCA_963575035.1 of Avahi laniger. Classification (NCBI taxonomy): domain Eukaryota; kingdom Metazoa; phylum Chordata; class Mammalia; order Primates; family Indriidae; genus Avahi; species Avahi laniger. The sequence continues at coordinate 49,361 of CAUYSK010037104.1, read as the reverse complement.
AGATCATGGGCAGGCTAAAGTCTACAGGCACAGGCTGAAGCTATTGTCCACAGGCGGGAATCTCTTTTTTCACTAAGGAATACCTCAGCTTGCTGTACAAGCCTTCTAACTGATGAATCCAGGTCCACCAGGACAATCTCTAATTTAAAATCAACCGATGAGGGACCTGAGTTACATTTGCCAGCAGCACTTGGATTAGTATTTGATTGAATAAGTGGGGGCCGTAGCCTCACCAAGGTAATGCATCACAAAGCTATCACAGTCTATTCCACGGTCTACTTGGCACCCATACACATCTCCTTAAACCACACTTAATCTTCGAATAAAGATGATGACTAAATTATATTCCCACCTAATGTGATATAGCTACCCAGAGGACAACTGAGAACAGTTGAGAAATTTGGACACCTCCCTACTTACTCTAGCACTTTGTCACTCTACCAGCTTTTCACAGTCTCTTATTATCATTAGTTCATCATTGGTTAACCTTCACTTTCTCCAAATCTCTACCTGTTTTCAAGGTCAATGTTCCTCTTGGTTTATTTCCATTGTTTGTTATAGAAAATCAGCTTAACAATAATACATAGCCAACTTCTTGATGGCTTCCTTCTTTGAAACATTTTTCCTTGGGAATAGCTACCTATATATGGAATGATTATAGTTACCAGGTCCAGTGGTAAATATCATTTATACAGCATTTCATTCAATACTCTACCAACTGTATGATGTAGGTATTACTATTTTATTATTATTTTTATTCTCCAGATTAGAAAACTGAACCTTAGAATAGTTAAGTAAATTGTCCAGGATCATACAGCTGCTACGTGGCAAAGCTGGGATTTGAACTTAGTAGTATTTTAGTCCAAAGACAATGATTTCAAACACAGCTAGGATAAGAACTTTTGAAAGTTCTCATTAATGTTTCTTCAAGGGTGGTCTTTAGTCCATTTATATCAGAATCACCTCATCTATGTGTTAAAAATGCAGATTCCTGGGCCCAACCCCAGACTTAGTAAATCTGCATCTTTGGAGAAGTGCCTGAGAATCATCAGTTTTAACAAGTTTCCCAGGTAATTTTTATGTGCTCTATAGTTGGAGCAACTCTAAGGCCAGGAGTAAAAAGGAATTTTCAAAGATGGACCATCTTGGTTGTTGTTAGGTGTCAGTTATTCATGTTGTTGAAAAAAAGCATTGTCAAATGTTGAAAACACCCTCTAGATGGGTTGGCACTGAAAAGTAGTGAGACATTCCGTGGCTTTCCACGGAGAACAGGTTATGCTAACCAGGGAAGTTTGCTCTTCACATAGGAGAATTTTTCCACTTTCCCTAGAGGTTCTCCGAACAGGTCCCTGCCAATGCCTCATATCACGTGCTCAGAGGACCAAGCTCATCACATGTGTCAGTCACCCAGATGCGTTCAGACACAACTGTGGAAATGCTGTTACTGCTATCCCCAGTGCAATAGAGATGGTGGTGGATGGACTGAAAAGTCAGATTACCATGCAATTTTTGGTAACAAATATATACACCAAAGATTTATGAGACCTCCTCTTTACCCTGGTTTTGCAGAGAAAGGAAAGGGTGGCAGAGGAAAGGAGGCCAGAGGTACTCTGAAAGGCATATGATTAAAAAAGACAAAGGAAAAAAAAGTCTATTCTCATTCCCAAACCAGATCAATCATTATTCCAAAGTGATCTCTAATCAAAATCCAGCATATGGTCTTTATTAATTTGGGGGTAATTCCCCTACCATCTAGTGCAATAAAAAGGATATCATAAAAGATTGATATCATAAAAGACTGTAGCATCCCTTATCGAGCTAGCAAACAAGTGTAAAATCCAAGATAATGAAGTACGTCGAATTGCTTCACCCTCCCCTCCCTGGATTTTTATTATAATTATTATTATTTTTTATTGCTAGAGGTTCTGAGGGGAACAGATTCAGAGCAGGCTTATGAATAGATTATAAATCAAGTTCATTTCTAGGATGAAGCTGATACCAAGGGCCCAAACTTCTCAACAGCCTCAGTGGGGAGAAAACAAAGCATTATCTTTAAGCTCTGGTTTGCAAGAATGATGTACCCATATTCAACTTTCTGTTTTCTGAAGATAGGAAAAAAGCTGAGTTTGTGGGCCTTTTGGTTGTCAGCTGGCTTGACCAACCACTGCTCCCTTTAGCATAGCATAGGTTCGCGCCACTTTCTCCGGAGCTAAGTCTCAGGCAGTGGTCGTCCTGTGAATGTTCCACCATGAATGTTAGGTTCTTCCTTGGGGGAGGTCGGCTCTCAAGGCTTTTTAGCTCTGCCACTGTGAACTCAGGGAACGCAGCCTCAAACTCAGGTACAGCTTGGGGAAGAGTGAGCGTGGGTAACGCAGGAGGAGGTGACACCCTTACCTCTGGGAGTTCCTAATTCACTGTTGAGAGAGGCTGGGAGGGAGGGGCAGTGGGAAGGAACCTAGCTCAGTGCAGTGCTGGGTGTGTCTCCACAGGTGCCTTATTTATCTTCTTAAACAGCTTGTGAGGCAGGAATTATTACCACCACTTTCTAAACAAGGACATTGTGTCTCAGAGAGGTTCACTGATTTGCTCAAGGTCACACAACTAGTTGGTGGTAGAGCAGGGATTCGAACCCAGGTCTGCCCGACTGAGCAGTGCCATCTTTTCCCGTCCACTCGCGCCTGCTGCGGTGATGGAGTTTCCCTCGGCCACGCGGCAGGGGGAGGAGCTGGGAGGCAAAGATGCAAGGAGTCTGCCTGTTCCGTTTCCTCGCCTTCCGTTCCTGGTGCAGCCGGGTTTTGTGGGATGGCCCAAAACTGGCTTTTCCACGAGGAGAGCAGGTCAGTTTAGGGCCCACCAAGCTGAATGATGCCTTTTTATTTTATTTTTTTTTCTGAGCCAGCTGTGTTTCAAGAAAAATTCTGACCCACAGAATTTTGTTTTGCCAAACTGCCAAACACCCTACAACACTCTGCAGATTGTCATAGCACTAGCGTTTAAAAGAAATAACCATAGATGAAGTAATTCATAAAGAAGAAAGTATGCCACACTTTGTGGATGAGGGGGTGTCTCAGCCAGCTTGGGTTGCTGTAACAAAATACCATAGACTGGGTGACGAACAACCGACATTTATTTCTCACACCTCTGGAGGCTGGGAAGTCTAAAACCAGGGTGCTGGCAGGTTAGGTTCCTGGCGAGGGTCCTCTTCCTAGCCTGCAGATGGCCACCTTCCCACTGTGCCCGCACATGGCAGAGGGGGAGGGGGGAGAGAGGGGGAGATGGGGAGAGTAGGGGGGAGAGAGAAAGAGAGAGAGAGGAAGAGATATCTGGACTGTCTTTCTCTTCTTATAAAGACACTAATCCTTTTACATTCCTAGGGGGTTAAAAAACAAACAAACAAAAAAAAATAAAACAAAATAAAATAAAGACACTAATCCTCTAATGGGGTCCACACCCTCATGACCTGATCTGAACCTAATTACCTCCCAAAGGCCACACTTCCAAATACCGTCACACTGAGGGTTAGGGCTTCAACATGTGAATTTGGGAGAGATACAAACATCCAGCCCAAAACAGAAGGGGTAACTGCATCAGTGAATGAGGTCTGGCCACTTTCTATTCTCTTGATCTAATCTGTGGCAAGGTGTGGCAGGAAGGGGCCGGAGGGCAAGAGAACAGCATCTAGGGAGAAAGCAAGCAGGGCCAGAGATGCACTGATTTACCACTGTCTCTGCTGCTCTTGCATTGTCTTGAAATCAAAGAGAGCTTTTGCAGCTAGCTGTTCCATGGGCTTTAAGGGAAACTCTCAGGGATTCTTTTCAGATGAATGAATTGCTGTTGCAGGCTTTAGTAAGTGTGCACGTAAGAAACCTTTTCCTGTTATCCTTAAGTAATTTTTCCAACCTTGATGCTTGGAACACAAGCATTTCCTTGCAACCTCAGCATCCTGATTTGAAAAGTTGAGAAGCATCTCAGGACAGTTCATGGCATGTCCTGAATGACAGGTGGGGCGTGAAAGAAATTTAACATTGAAGGAACATTCCTTAGATTAGAATGCAAGGGAATTGTTTAAAGAGAAGCAGACACCATAGATAGAGTTTGGCAGACAAGAGGTGTCTTCCTAATAGGTCTCACAATTTAGAGGAGAATGTCATCACTTGTAATATAAGTTTACTTTTCATCTAATGAATTTTAATGGCAGCTTTTGCCATTACCTCTAGGAATCCATAAGAAACAGAAAAACCTGCCTGGAAACTTATTTGATAGTCTCTAAAACAAAGTCTCTGGCATTATCTCAGCTCCATTTCTAAAATGCATTATTTACTCACAAAACATTTTAAATATAGCACAAGAAATATTCATCACATTGCTTGTACTAACTGCAACCTGAATGCAGACTCTCTTTGAGAAGTCTTATTTTTTTTTGCATATTTTATTTTGTTATTCAAATGAAGCATATTTTGCATGAAGTTACACCTTTTTAGAGGCAGATTTTGTTCTGGAAAATTGGTGCAGCATTTCCATTTCTCATATCTTTACATAACTGCTTTCTTGTCAGCAGATGTAACCATGTTTAACAAACCAGCCCTGTAATCTGCATCCCTGCAGGTAATGGGCTTCAGTGCATTTCTAAATCTCTAATTAGAAGAATATACCTTCTGTAGGAAGAAAATTAAAAAATGGACAGGCATTGCTCAAGATCTGGAATATTTCTTTCACCGAATTTGAATTCAAAGTACAGATCCTTGTCACCTGAGAGTCAACTTTGTCCTGAGTTTAACCTTTGGATTTAAACCTGACTGACTTGCTAAAAAGAGTATGCTCCTCATTAACCAAGACAGAGAGCAACTGGGCCACACAAGGTCCGCATTGACCCCAGCTTATCTGAGCGTAGAGGTTCAGCCGAGAGAGGGAAACTCACGAAGATTTCCTTTACACTCTCTTTTTAAATGGAGTTTTTGACATTAGAATGGTATTTTGCACTCATTATCAAATACCAAAATCACCGGACTGCAAGCCAGGTGCTTTTCAGAGAGGCTGGCTGCACTCAGCCGCTTATCCCTGGCATTCCAAGCTCTAGCCAATAATCCCATTGTGATCCTACGTGACCCCCCTAACTAGCAGGCTGTTGCATTGCACAACTGTAGGGGGCACTGTTCATGTTCCATTCTGTATAAATGGCACCTCTGGAGCTATGAGAATGACACCCCTTGAGTTGCATACCAGGGTAACCCTGCGTACTGCATCAAAACACAGTCAGTTACGCCACCAAGCGAGAAAACGTCACATTGAAAATCTTTGTGATTTCATGCCAGGGTGGGACTCTTAGTAGCCTCGGTATGCAGCTGCTCAGCATCTTTAAAGCCCTTAAGCTAACCCTCCAGTTGATGTCTGAAATACCATTATTGTTTGGATCAGTTTTCTATTGCTGCTGTAAGAAATTACCACAAACTCAATGGCTTAAATAACACACATTGATTATCTCACCGTTCTGTAGGTCAGAAGTCCAGTCTGGGTCTCATAAACTTGGGGGGTTGGCAGGGACATGCTCCTTTTCGTGGGCTCTAGGAAAGAATCCGTTTTCTTGCTCACTCAGGTGTTGGCAGAATTCAATCCCATGTGGTTGCAGGACTGAGATCTCCACTTTCTTGCTGTCTCTGGCTAGATGCCTCTCCTGGGTCCTTGAGCTTAGCCTCCTACAGCTCAGACCAACACCAGAGCATTGGATCCTTCTCAGGAGGCCAACTCTCTGGACTTCTGCCACTGGATGTCTTTCCGTGCGGTCGGGAAAGGTTCTCTGCTTTAAGGACTCATGTGGTTAGAGTGGGCCCATTCAGATAATCCAAAATAATCCTCCCATCTCAAGGTCCTTAGCCTTAATCACATCTACAAAGTGCCTTTTGCTGTGTAACCTTAACGTATTCACAGGTTCCTAGGATTAGGAAGAGAACATCTTTGGGAGGCCAGTACTCTACTTACTGCATTATTGATTTAATTATTTTGCTTCTTAGAATGATTAAACATTAAAGCCAATTATTTGTTGAGAATCTGTTGTTTTATACACTATTAACTGATTGTTATTGTTTTTCTGCATCTACAGGCATATATTTTCTCATTTAATCCTTTTGATGATCCACAAGGTAATATCAGCGTGTCAGCTAAGAATGAAATCAGCTGCAAGTAATGGAAACCCCAAGCAATGCTAGTTTATTATTTTAAATAAAAAGGAGCTATATGGCAGCTCAGTGCTGCCAGCAGGACCCCAGACTCTCTCTGTACTGCTTAATAGCACGGACTCTGCAGCCCAACGCCTAGGTTTCCACAAGTTTCATCCTCTACAAATAGTGATAATAATACGCTCAGCTAATGGGATTGATGGAGTGAGTTAATACATTCAATGTGTGCGAGCCATGCCTTGTACATATTAAATGTTCAATAACTGTTGGCTGTTTCGAGTGTTACCTTTACTTCATCATCCTTAGCATGTTGGGTTTTGGCCTCATGTCTTCATGCTTATTGCCTCATGGTTACAAGTTAGCTGTTGTGTCTCTAGCTATCACACCCAGGTTCCAGGCAGGAAATAGCAAGGAGGTGAGGGAGAAGGAGGCAGGTGTGCTACATGTATCAGAAAATCGAACAGTTGCTGGAAATCCCCAGGCACTTCTGCTCATTTCTCACTGGCCAGAACAGTGAGCTGTGCCTTTCCTGTGTAGAAGGAGAGTCCGGAAAACAAGTATTTTGTTTTCATATAACGAGGCATCTGCTTGAGCAGACACACATTGTCCCTACCCCTTGCTTACTTTTCCTCAATCCCCCAAGTAATTGTAATCTTTTCAGTAAAGAAGGAAAAAGGTGAAATTTGGGAAGGCAGCAGCAGTCAGTACCTGGGAATTCAGCGTGCCCGAGTCTGAGCTGCGCACTGGGTGAAGATTTTGATGGGGAGCCGACAGAGGTGCGGAGACAGGGGAGAGCTTCTGGACATTAGATACGCTGTGGGCTGAATCGTGTCCACACAAAACAGAGGCTCAAAGGCTGGGCACAGTGGCTCACGCCTGTAATCCCAGTGCTTTGGGAGGCTGAGGCAGGAGGATCGCTTGAGATCAGGAGTTTGAAACCAGCCTGAGCAACATAGCGAGACCCATCTCTAAAAAAAATTAGCCAGGCTTGGTGACACATGCTTGTAGGCCCAGCTACTTGGGTGGCTGAAGTGGGAGGATCGCTTGAGCCCAGGAGTTTGAAGCTGTAGTGAGCTATGATTGCGCCACTGCACTCCAGCCTGGGCGACAGAGCAAGAGCTTGTCTCTAAAAAAAAAAAGAAAAAAAAAGGTCCTAATCCCTGGTACCTGTGAATGTGACCTTATTTGGAAATAGGGTCTTCATAGATATAATTAGGTTAAAGTGAGATCACATTGGATTAGGATGGGCCCTAATCCAACACCTAATGTCCTTGTGAGAAGAGGGAAATTTGGATACAGAGACACACAAGTAGAACGCCATGTGACAATGCAGGCAGAGATTGGAACAATGACTTTATAAACCAAGGAATGTCAAGGACGGCTGGAAACTACCAGAAACTAGGAGAGATATATGGAACGGATTCTCTCTAAGAGCCTCTGAAAGGAAGCAAAGCTGCTTTTTGACTTCGCTTTTTGACTTCTAGCCTCCAGTACTGAGAGAGAGTAGATTTCTGTTGTTTTACACTGCCTAGTTTGTGGCACTTCGTTTTGGCAGCCCTAGCAAACTAGCACAGAGACCTTGGAAGCTGGGGATGAAACTAAGAAAGACTCTGGCCAAGAAAAAAAGAGGAGGCTGGGGTTGAACAGACAAAAACCATTGACGTTTCCAGCATTCCGTAAGGGCTTCAGCTTTGGGGAGTTGTTTTCTCTTTGTAGAAGAGTCTGGGCCAGATGGGGCTAGGCTACATGTCCACCCTCACCAGACTCAGGCTCATCGAGTGGATTCAATTCAACTTCAGATGTGTTTACTGAGCTGGGATTCAGCATCTTGGAACCTTTCCTAGGCTTTGGGATTATAGCGAGCCTTACCTAATTACCAGGTGAAACTTCATTTTCTAACAAAAACGACTAGTTCTTTAGACCCTTGGATTATACGTCTGACTTTTCCAATTTTTCTCTTTAATCAATTACTGACACTGAATTATTTTAAATTGGTCTCCTCTCGATTTCAGGGATATCTGGTGTGGATTCTTCCTTTCATGGTGCGGTACAGGGAAAAGAGCCTTTTACTCAGAGTCCCAAGGCCAGAGTTCTAGTCTTGGCTGTGATGCTGTTAACTAGGTGACAGCGATTCATGCCATTTTCTGGGTCTTGCATTCTGCATTTACGAAAGAAGAAATTGGATGAGGTCAGATTTTTTCTTGTTGCAATTCATATGCGTCACAGAATCATTTTACGGGATCTTGAGCAGAATAAGAAAAATGAAATGGAATAAAATAGAGAAGAATGATTATATGCAAGTTAGTACTATTGTATGAGATTTATTTTTATTCATAAATGTACAAAAGTGATAGGTTGAGATGTGAACTGGATGTCTTAGTATGGGCCAAGGTCGAAACATGTTTAAAAAATGCTAGGCCAGATGAACTTTGAGGCCAGCTTTAATGCTCATGTGATTCCCAGGCTCTGGGAGGAAAATGCTTCTATGTGATGCTCTTCATACTTGGGCACAGTCTGGTTTGTCTCTGACTCTTCCGGGAGAATCAGCCAATGTCTCTGCAGTCACCCACGGCCGAGGTGCGAGAGTAAGAAAAGGGCCCGTGGCAGGTATCCCGAGCATGAGCAAGGAGGGGTGGGGGCCAGGTAAGAGCCCCCTTGGGGGAAACTTCAGTGGTTTTAGGGAGTCTGTCTCAGAACATCCTGGCCTCATTTCATTCCTCTTTAGTCCACCCTGGACAGCCAGGCAGCTCGCATCCTACAGAAGTCGCCCGACCTTCTGGCGACCTCAGAGGCCCTGGGGCACTTCTCCGTAACTTAGCACAGAATTTCTAAACTTCATTTTCCTGCCACGCTGTGATTGTTACCATATCCATCAATACCATCATTTACTCAATATTTACCTAAATAACTTTATTTTTGATGAATACTTTTGTTACTACTATAAGTAAGAAAAAACCAGGATCATTTTTTTCCTAATGAGAAGATAATCATACAATTAATATAAAGAAAGCAAAACTGTTATTAAATTCAAGCTAGAACCTGCAAAAAAATTCAAGCTAAGGAGTGTTCTCTATTAGTAAAAGAGATTAGCGCGTTTTAGAGCGATGCTGAAGACACACTAGCACCTGACAAAGTCTTTCTTCTGATCAAAGCAGATTATTGGAAATAACTTTTTCAGAGTGATTATGTGCTATTTAAGTACCACCTAAAATCAGATTCTTTGTGAAAAATCAGGACTAATAATGATAAATAACATAGAGCCTCCATCGGCTGATGTCCTCAATGCTTCGTGTAGTCTTATCAGCCCCTGAGGCCAGCATGGGGACACCACTGTGAAGACAGGTGGCTGAGGTTAAGAGACGGTCAGTAACTGGCTGGGTCCCAGCTTGTCAAGCAAGAGCCACTCCTACCCATCCCCGCAATGCCTGAGTGTGGTGCCGTGTCCCCCATGGAGAACTGAGGGAGGGCGGAGGGTGCCTCTGACAGCTATCATTTCCCAACGTTGGCCCAATGTGCCTCAGTTTATCAACTCTGCTCCACTGGGCAGAGATGGTGTGGGATCCCAGTGACAGAAAGGAGTAAGGTCTTGGTGAAGGCTCTAGAGGGAGCTGGGGAAACCACTAAGGAAGGATGGAGATGTCCTCAAGCCAGGTCCCTGGGAAGGACCTCATTGCTTCTCAATGGACAACAGCTGGCACCTACTGCCGAGAATATTCAACTTTTCCCACCCCAGGCTTGCAAGGCAAGGGCCTGGTTTGTGTGTTGGGGGAGGGCGTGACACAGCAGCAGAGGCAAAGATCCACGTTATGGGACAGTGTCTGGTTTTGCACACCTGACACCTATAGACAGTCAGTTCACCTGCAGATACAGAAATGCCCATCGGTCTACTGTGTCCTCTGCTAGGGGCCGGCATCCTATAGTCTGATTCTGTAGAACACAGCCCAAGAGCAGGCGCCTTTGAAAGTGTGTCCCAGGGCAGTGTGGCCACACCTCCCCGAGGCTTCTCCTTTAAAACGTGGATGGAAGAAAGTCACCGTGAAGAGGCACAGCTCCAAGCCAGACACTGTCACATAGAGAAGGTCAAGAGAGGATCAGAAAAGAAAAAAAAGGAAATTGAAAGGCTGCCTGGAGAGCAGGGCTGTGCCCGGGGCTCCATCGACCCTCGCCCCCTGGCCACCTCACACCTGGGGGGTCGGGAGGTGGGGAGGCAAGATGGTGGGAGGGGACAAACAAGGTCCCCACTTTCCAATCACCTGGGATGCTGCTTATCAAAGGGGTTTTGACTCCCGGATGGTGGAGCTGGTGGGTGCCTGGGAGCTGGGAAGGTGTAATGTGACTAAAAGCTGTTTTAATAAAGCCCGGGGCTGGGTTTGAGCTGCACTCTCCATAAATCAAAGGGCCACACCACAGCCCTCTCTGAGGACCAGCGAGACAGCACACCGCGGGGCTGGGGAGGCTCTTAAATCTAATCGACAGCTCTTCGAGCAAAAATACAGCCACGACTGGAGGACAAAGGGGGCTGCACGCTGGAAAATATCCCAAGGAGCGCGCACATTTCCCAGGTGATAAGAATGCTGAATGGTTCTGAGCTGAGAGACCTTGGAAAACAATTAGCCAGAGAAGCAAGATAACCTGTTGAAATTATGGCCCTGCACTTTACTGCTCTTAATAAATTTTCTGGCAGCCTCTCTCCAACTCAGGGTCCTGGTCTGCTTATACCTTTAATAGTTGGGGGAATTAAGTCATCAAAGTTTCATCTACCTGTCTGACTTCAGCCAAAAGTACAACTTATTTGCCTGGATACCTTTCAAAACGGCTGTCTACATAGATTATAATTTAATATATAGTGGAACTAACACAAGGCTGCCTGTTTCTTGAGTCAAAATGTCAAAATCTGCATTTACACGTTCTGAATTGTCTTCAACGTTGCACACACTTTAAATAGTAATCACATGTACACTATGAAGAATGAAAAGAAATTACACTGAGATTTGCTTTTAATCTCCTTTATTCATGGTGTAGCAAGAAGAGCAGAGGCTGTGGACTCCCAGCTGAATGTGCGATCAGAGTTGAAATTTTCTCAGCCACAGCTAGTTCTTATTCTCCTGGAGCCTCAGTTTTCTCATCTGTAGAATAGGGATAACATCCACCTTATTGGCGTGAAGAGGAAAAGAGATAGATGTAAAGAAAGCAACTGGCGTAGCTCCTGTGCACTCAATAAGTATTAGGCCCTTTCTCTTTCTAGTAAAAGATTTGTTGAGTTTTTCCAGTTCCAGTAGCAGTGTGCTTTCCTCTGACCAATTCTACTTAAACACCCACGTGTACGAGCGATTTTTCCAAGTACCTAAATAAGTGCACTGAGTCCCTAAGTAACTCGCTCTCATTGGATCTGAAATTCCAAGGGCAAGTTACTTAATTCATTTAAGGCTCTGTTGTCTTGTAGAGTTTGAAGATTAAATGGGATAAAGTATGAAAAATATTTAGACCAGTATCTGGCACTTACTAAGCACTGAATAAATATTAGCTATTATTATTATTAAACTACAACCCTCCCCTCACGTTACAGTTACACATTTTTGGGGAGTTCCTGTCTCCGTGCAGACACTTGTGTTGTGTCCTCTATCTGGAGAGCCAATGCCATTGCTTGCTTGGCCTGTTTCCATCCTTCCATCCTTTAAGGCTATTTTAGATGTTGTGTCTTCCTTAGGCCTTTCTGATTCTGTCTACACCCAAAGTCGAAAGTTAGCCTTCCTCTCACTGGCCTCCTGGGCAGACAGTACTATCCCCCTCCAGCACTGATCACGTTCAGCCTTGAGTTTGGCTCTTTGCAAACACATTTTTCTCTTCCACTCACCTTTTGGGTCCTTGAAGGTAGAATCCAAGGCTTGTCTCTGGGATACTCTGCAGCCTTTTATAATATCTGATATAAGTATCTGTTGGACAATAATTAAATGCCATTTTATTTTCTTACTTCTTATTAGATTGAATAGGCAGAAGAGCTACAAAGTCATGGGTTGTTAGGTTCCAGTTAAAACTATATTTTTTATGATGTTGCTCATTCGTTACTAGGCAGCAAACTTAGGTATCTGGGTTCGTGTGGGGAGGGTTGGTAACAAAAAGCCAAATGAAGTTCAGGTTGAAAGGACGATCTTTAAAATGGTGACATCCGATGCATCTCTCTCTCACTTTCAGAGGACATGGGTCATCTTTAACCATGACCCATGACCTCTGACAGTCCCGTGAAGAAAGGCACAGATCTGAGGCACACTGGCCACCAGCTAAGGATGAATCTTTTAATGCAATCTGGTGAGGCACCCTCCCACATTGCAAAGCAGAAAGCCCACCCAGGAGCTAGCACAGAATGCCCAGAGGACAGTAGGTTCTCAAAAAATGCTTAATGAATAAAGGAAGTTCAGCTTTCTGTCCTCCCTGAGTAGCCCTGCACTGCCTGGTTGGCTTCATCATGCCTCAATTTCTTCAGCAGTAAAATAAATATGAACCTGATGTTCTTTGTATGAGAAGTGAAAATTACTGTGATCATAAAACATTAAACATGTATAAAGTAAGCAATAATTAGTTAGAACAACTGTGGTCATTAACAAAGAAATCTCAGTTGCCAAGACACAAAGTCATCTCTAGTTTCTTTGGATATATCTAAACAGCTTTCATAAAATCTCTATTTTAGTACCATTGTATACAGGACTCAGTTTCATTATGGAAAGTCAAGAAATCATTCTAACTCACCATCTACAGTTGTTGAAAGGAACTGGTAATGCAAGTGATTGCAAAGCACTTGCTTAAAATCCAAGGAGTTACACAATAATAATAGTAATCATCTGTCACTAAAAGTATTTCCATCTTAGTAGGTTGTAAGTAATACATTTTCTCTTTGCTCAAGTCTCTCTTTACTCTCTAAATAATGCATTCCCCACTGCATTTACAATCTTCTGGCCTGGTTCTTGGTGTTTTAAATTAGAATCTGGCCTGCCCATGTGAGCTAACACCTTTCACCTCAAGAATAATACCAGGCGATCTTTAACGACAGGACTTTCAGATTTACAGTTTGAGCTCGGAGGTGGAATGTCAGCAGTGTGGCAATTCAGGAAAAGAATCCTCACACCTCATTTCTTCATTCAGATGAATTCAACAAATATTTCTTGAGCATACAGTCAGAGCTAGGCAATGTGTGACAAATAAGATACACCTTAGAAGGCCACACAGACGTGGAAACTAATTATTGTAATGCGGGTAATAAAAGTTTTAGCGAGAATCTGCAGAAAGTATTTTGGTAAACATACAAGATGGAATTACCAATTCTGCTGCCCCCGGAGGAGGGGTGTGGAAGGTGTCTTGGTCAGCATGGTTGCAGATAACTGAGCCCCTTCTAGAAAGTTGAAACAGAAAGGAATTCAATGTGGGGAGTCAGGTGTTTGCAAAATTGTTGGAAGGGCTGGAGGAGCAGGCTCTAGGTGATGCTTTCAGAAATGTCTCAGAAAAACATTACAGAGCTGGCCCACTAAGAAAGTTGCTACCTTTGCAATGATCGGAAAGTCAGAGATTCAGAACAATTTATTATTATTACTTCCTTCTAACTGTGATTATATATTCTTTGGCCAACATCTCCCCATCCCCCCTCCCCTAACCACCCAAGCCTCTGTTAACTACCATTCTACTCTCTCCACCTCTGAGATAAACGTTTTTAGATTGCACATATGAGTGAGAACATGTGGAATTTGTCTGTGTCTGGTTTATTTCACTTTGCATAACATCCTCCAGTTTCATCCACATTGGTACAAATGACAGGATTTCGTTCTTTTTAATGGCTGAACAATATTCCTTTGTGCGTATATACCATGTTTTCTTTACCTAGTCATCTGTTGCTAGGCACTTAAGATCATTCCAGAATAGGAAAATACATAGAAACAGAAACTACACAAGCAATTGCCTGGGGCAGGTGGGTGTGGGGCAGAGGATGGGGAGAGAGAAATGGGGAATGACCACTAATGATTATGGAGCTTCTTTATTGGATGCTGAAATGTTTTAAAATTGATTGTGGTGATGGTTGCACAGCTCTGTGAACATACTAAAAACCATCAGATTGTATGACTTGTGAATTATATCTCAATTAAGTTGCCAATTAAAAAAAGTTAAGGATTCAAAAAACCAATGCCCCAACTCTGGACAACAGAATCCCATTGTACCAGCTGGGACCCACAGCTAACACAGTGGATGACCGTCACACAGCATTGACCCCCAGGAAGCCAGAGCCTGGGCACTCCTGCAGTAACACCAAATGCTTCTGGTACTGTCTGCTAGCAGAAGCATGCTGAGCCCTCAGTTCCATCTTTTAGTGCTTTTGGTCTGTTTGGTGGAAGAAGGGCCTCACAGGGAACCCACGCTGTGAGGAGATCTGGACAATGTGTTCCCCAGTGTCAGAGCCTCCAGCCTGCACTAAGTCCTGCTACACGAAAGGCGGGTGGATGGGAGGGAGCCTGTCTCCAGTCTCTGCCTTCGAGGCTTCATGGAGAAAGAGCTGCTTGATCTGGGACTTGCCAGATGAGGAGGATCCACAGGACAGAGCAGGGAGGGCAGCGAGGGCATTCTGAGTGGGAGCTGCCGTGCTCATTGCTTACTGCCGGGGCACAGGACTGTGAGAATGCACGTTTGGGTTAAACAGGTAAAAGCAATAGGTAGCACAAGATGCAAAACTAGGTGCAGTAAAGTTGGAGAGGGAGAGGCATGGGGGATTGATTTTGAAGGGCTTTGGACTTTTGACTTTAAGTTGTAAGAAGTAGGGAGCCACGGAAAAGTTGTAAGGAGTGTGTGTGTGTGTGTGTGTGTGTGTGTGTGTGTGTGTGTGTGTATGAATGGGAGCAGGGATTAATTTTCCTTGACTGCTAGGTATGTTATTACCATGGTGTCCCGCTAAATGTTTAACAACTAGCTCTCCAGAGGGAAGAAAAAGCACCCTGCTTTGTTGGGTATGCCAATTCCTGTGTTGTAAATAATCCCAACGTGGCCCATACAACTACCGACTTGGTATCACTGAATGTAGAGTTGGAAAGAGATGCATACAATTGGCTCTTGGGAGCTGGTACCAGCTGGCACCAGCACTTCCACACAGCAAGTCCTTACTTAACACCCTCGATGGGTTTTTGGAAACTGTGACTTTAAGCAAAGTGATGTATAACGAAATCAATTTTACCATAGGCTGATTGATATAAAGAAGAGTTAAGTTCCCATGGTGTATTTCTGGTCACGAAAACATCACCAAACTTCTAAATAAAGACCAAAACACTTTAGCATATTAAACACTAAAATAAATGTGTGCTATGCATACATTTAAGAAAGATTAATAAAAATAATTATTTACCCAATTTTTGGTGAATCTGTGAGTGATGGTGGTCATGGTGGTGGTTTAAATCAAAGAATGAACATTTGCGAAACAAAATTTGCAAGGAGCACCTTCTACCCTCACAAAGTTCAAAAACAATCACAAATGTGACAGGTTTGCTGAGCACTTTCAGATCACATTGTTTATTGTTGTCCATTTGTGTGATTATCACATAATTATGAATTTTTATTTCACAATAATTTGTATTTATTCATTTTCCAACCCACTTATTCCAGTTCAGGGTTGTGGGTGGCCGGAACCTCTCTCAGCAGCTCTGGGCACAAGGCAGGAACCAGCCCTGGACATGGTGCCGTTTTACTACAGGACGTGCTCACACACCCCACCCCACTCAGACTGGGACCGTGTAGACACGCCAATGACCTAACGTGCACATCTTAAGGACGTGGGAGGAAACCAGAGGACCCAGAGAATCTGAACGTGCAAACTCCACACAGACAGTGGCCCCGGGTAGGAATCAATCCTTTTCTCCTCGATGTTATAATGAAATGACATTGAATGAATTGACATTACTGGAGCACCTGCTGTACATGCCATGTGAGTTAATGCTCAAAAAAAATCCCATCAGGTGAAGAGCAGTTCCATTTCACTAATGATGCTAGAGAGATACGTATTAATATTTGAGTCAAGGTTATGCAACTAATCAGTGGCTGAACTTTGTTTTAAGTCCATGTCTGCTTGTTTTCAAAGCCAATGTTCTTTCAATACAACTATGCTGCTTCTAGAAGAGTAAGATGGTCAGACCTTTATTTCAGAAAAATTCCTCTGACAGGATTACAGAGTGGGGATTGGTGGTGTATTGTGAAAGAGCTGTAGATAATTACATAAATGAATGGGTGTGTATGTGTTCCAATAAAAGTTTGTTTACCTGCCGGGCACGGTGTCTCGTGTCTGTAATCCCAGCACTTTGGGAGGCTGAGGTAGGAGGATCACCTGAGCCCAGGAGTTTGAGGTTGCAGTAAGCTATGATGACACCACTGCACTCCAGCCTGGGTGACGGAGTGAGCCCCTGTCCCAAAAAAACCAAAACCAAACAAAGATAACCCCAGACTTTATTTACAAAAGCAGGTGGCAGGGCTGCATAGCAGAGAGGTGGATTGGCGAGTACAAGGCCAGAGGTGAGGAGATCACATTGAAGGCTGTTGAAGAGGCTGGGTGAGAAGTTACGAGGCTGGGCTGGGGCATGTCACAGTATCAGGAAGCGTGAACATATTTGACTGAATTGTAGGACAGAACATTGGTCTTCCATCTTATTATATGGGAGTGGATGGGGCAAGGGGCAGAGTTATGAATGGGAAATCGAGGATAATTTCCAAGTTTCTGGTTTGTAACTGTGAACAAGGCTCACATTTTGGCCAGGAGAGAATTGTGGGGAGCAGCTTTCTTTGGAGAAAGCTTGTTTTCAATCTGAGTGTGTTAAGTCGAAAGGGTCTGTGAGACATCCACATGGGAATTTCCAGTCAAAAAGTTGAAATGGATGACCTCAGGGGACAGAGCTGTATAGAGGTGACAGCTGAAACCTGGGCTGCGGAGGAGCCTGCTCGGAGTACGGGGAGTTCCAGAAAAGCCAGAGAATAAAGGACTTCGGGAGAGACAGGGATGGTCTCGAGAACTTTCTATAGATAAGGTAAGAGTGATTCCAGCAGGAGAGGCTCCAGTGTTGGGTGTTGTCGTGGATGCTGTGATGGACTGCTCAGATGCCATTTCAAGAACAGACTATTTTCGTATCAGAAAGTAAAAATAGGCTGGGTGTGGTGGCTCACGCCTGTAATCCTAGCACTCTGGGAGGCCGAGGCGAGACGATTGCTTGAGCTCAGGAGTTTGAGACCAGCCTGAGCAAGAGCGAGACTCCGTCTCTACTAAAAATAGAAAAAATTAGCAAGTCAACTAAAAATAGAAATAGAAAAAAAAAATTAGCTGGATGTGGTGGCTCGCACCTGTAGTCCCAGCTACCCGGGAGGCTGAGGCAGGAGGATCGTCTGAGCCCAGGAATTTGAGGTTGCCGTGAGCCAGGCTGACGCTATGGCACTAGCCCAGGCAACAGAGCAAAACCCTGTCTCAAAAAAAGAAAGTAAAAAAAGTAAAAATAATAATACATAAAAAAAAAATGGACTATTTTCCCAGCTGCTGTATCTCCCAAAGATGGTCCCCAGCCGTCGGTCCTCTTTGGCGATTGCCTCAACTGAAGAAAACTGCCAGACTCTAGGTCTTTCCTTCTCCCAGACGTGCCCATATCCACTGGTCACCACAGTGGCGTAAAGGCCCAGCTCTGTCGTCCAACTTGGGATAAGTCTGAAGGGCCGTTGTTGCTCCAGAGTTCAACAGTTCTGTGGGGTTGGCTGAGGCCTGAGTCGCGAGTGCACTGCAGCTCGGCTTCCCCTTCTTAGGTATGGACCCACGTGCACACTAATAAACATCCTGTTTGAGAATCTCCGTCTCAGCATCTGCTTCCAGCCTGGCATGCAACTGATGCTCTCTGCTTCCGTCCTTTGCCCTGTCACTGTTTTTGAATGTTGCTATTCAAGGGTGTGCAGGTCCAGTCTCACCTATTAATTTATCGGATCCTAAAACAACCCTGTGGTGGGTAAAAACCAAGACTCTGATGTCTTAC
This sequence comes from Avahi laniger, assembly GCA_963575035.1. Taxonomy (NCBI): domain Eukaryota; kingdom Metazoa; phylum Chordata; class Mammalia; order Primates; family Indriidae; genus Avahi; species Avahi laniger. The sequence goes on along the minus strand of CAUYSK010037104.1, from coordinate 31,165 downwards.
TGACTGAATAAAGCTTTATTTTAATGCAAAATAAAACAAGAAAAATTTATATACTCATATATAACAACATCCAAAATGTTTTCTGTGGTACAAATGAGATCATCTTATAAAGTTTGTAAAGAAGTCATTCTCCACCCCCATATGCCAAAATATGATTTCACATAATTTATCTTCAGAACTTATGAACAGACTTGGTACCATAAAAGCACAGGAAACACTAGAAAAAGTGATGGTACAAACAACAGGTTTTGTTTTATGTTCCAGTAGTAAACAGCACTGCAGATGGAACAGGAGAACACTTTCTGGAAGAGTCGGGAGACAGGCTAGAAGAGTCTTTGGGGCTGATTCACTTCCCACTCCCAGCTTGGTAGCCGAGCCTGTCTTTAAAAGTCAGCTTGTGTGAGATTCTGTGACTATTTAAGGACATGAGGGAGAAAGGGTTTCACTTAGAAGTTATAACTGCTTGTGAGATTCTAGGCTTATTTTAGATATCTAACTCCTTTCCTCCTTGTTATCAGAAAGGTGACTTTGTAGGAATATCTTACGGAGGCCTCTCTTTCTGGTCTCCCTGTGGCATTGTTTCCACCTAAGTCGACACGAACTGGGAATACAGAGAAATACTAGTGTAGCTGTTTCTGAATCCAACTCCCTCCTGCCTAATTGCACTAAATCCAGACTTTCTGTTGCTCACGGACTCAGGAAGCAGTAGGGTGTCTACCCAATTTAACACCAATTTGAAGGCCATTCATTGTGGATTTCAGACTTTAATGCTGATGGGAATGGTACAGACACCCATTACATACCAAACTCTCCAGATCTCTCTGTCCTCCTGAAATGCTACAATGTTCCTCCAACAAGAATGAATGCTGTAGTTACAGGCTGGGAAATACATATTTTTTATGGGCTTGATCTCTACATATACCAGGGGAAAAGAGAAATGAGCTTCATGATCCTCCTAAAGTTGTTAGATGGATTTCCTTCAAAAGATAGCTTTAGTTCAAAAATTTCATGAATCCTTGGAAAGGATAATGACTCATGTTTTAATTTTATTTAGTTGACAGTAAACTATACAGTTATAGTGAGGCCTCCAATCTGTCAGGAGATGTGCACAGGGCTTCCTCCATGGGTGACAGTTGGTTTGTGGGTCCCTACTACGCTCTTGATTGTAAGATTTTTGCTCCATGCTATCCTTGGGGGTCAACACATGTATACCTAAAAATCTAAGAATGAAGAGCTTCAGAATAATTTTTTTCCCAATTTCTGCTTGCTACTAAATTATGATTTAAGAGTTGTTTTTGAGCTTGCCTTTCATCCACTGATTTGGTATTATGCAGAAACAATACTAGACCAAGAGTGATAGTGTCACAGCTCAACAACCAAATGGGTTAATTAGATGTTGTGTTTCTCTCCCTTGCAGAGGACTGAATTCTCCTGCATCTAAAAGTTTTCAATGGTCTGCTCTTTCATCTCTATTGCAAAACAGGAGAAAAATAGGGCTCCTTAAAATATCTGATGACTTGAAGCCAAACCTCATCTCAAGGCCCAAATGACTCAGCAGTCAGATCTGCAGCCGGGCGGGTGTATGTTGATTGGGTTTGTATAATAGCTCAATGTGTCTCTCTATTCCAGGGGGGCTATTAGAGTTGTGAGGTATAAGGAGACACCTGATTGAGTTTCCCCAGGGCCATAAATAAGCAAGGAATGATTTCCTGCTCCTGGGAATCTATTGATTATATCCTGGTCTTCTAAATACTCTAAACAACCTGTTCTAAATACTGAGACAGAGACCTGTAACCTCTGGGTGGTGACAACTGGAGGGTTAGTACACAGGCATTTATAAAGCTTACACTGGAGCTGTTATTAATTGTTGCTTGGCTTGATGGAGCCTCTGTCACAAATGTAATGTTCGTTTCTTTAGGGCAGGGTCAAATGGAGCGTGAGTTATATTCCAAGCAAGAAAAGAAAACTGCTATAATCTATTTCTTGTTCACTTCAATAGTGCCTTCACATCACTGGCTGCTCTTCGGGATTAGCAACTATGTTATTGACCGTGTATACAACACAAAACCATGCTTTGGAGCCGCTCACTGTGAGCCCGTGTGCACGAGGCGTCGTGTCTGTGAGATGGCAACACTGCAGGAGAAGACACGGGCATTCTTTCTGCAAGGGACACCCCTCCAAAGCACAGAGTTCTACACCACCACCCTGGCCACCCTTCAAGTGGTCTAGCCTGATCCAGAAGGAGCCTTCTGGCTTGGTTATGTTTGGTAATCTACAGAAATTTGGTTAAAATATGGAACATACTGAGAAGCTGATTTTTAATGCTTCAAAACAAGTTACGTTTCCCTCATCTTCTCATTTTCTTCTGTGAAGTTTATTTAGCTTGAAGGGAAGATAGCATGCAGCATGTCGGCAGGGAAACTCTACAGCTCACCTGCACTCCTTTCGGGTGAGCAGGGCCTAAGATCCTCAACTTCTTTAAACAAATTGCAAACAACCTAAAGGTGCCTGACTTAAGAGAGATGACAGAGGACAAAAACCAACTTGATAGTCTATTTTCAAGAGGGTCATAGTAAACTGTAGTTTAGAAAATGATATTTCTTGAAGTTCAGTAAATAACACTATTTATATCTAAAACTAGCAGTTGTATCATTTTTGATAACACAACTCTATTTTAAATTAAAAAAATAAGACTAAACTGGGCTAGATGGATGCTCTCTGTATTTAATAATACTATAATTTTTAAACCCTGTCAGTTAGAGGTATTCTAATCTCAGCCAGAATATATCTATATTGAACTCAAGACTTTTTTGGGAGGGAATGAAAGAGGAATGTGAAAAGACTTAATGTATTTCAGGAGTCACTGAGCAATTCAAATTGATGCTCAGGTTTGCTGTTTTTCAGTCTTTTGCTCGTATTCTCATTTGGGTCAAGTTGTAAATTTCAGATGTTTCATTCTTGTAAAAAACTGCAAAGCTCCAAAGAAATTGTCATGGGTTTGTTCTGCTTAGGGGGTGGGGTTTTAGCTTTTCAAAGCCATAAGACCATCCTTTCCCAATTGGAGACATTGGCCTTGCCCTGAATTTTGTTAATGAAATATAGCAGATACAGAATGATTTAGTCTTATGCCTCTTTTCCCTTCCCCTCCATTTTTTTTTCCTTCTTTATCAAACTTTCCAGGAAGCATTTTTAATCTTCCATTCTCCGTATTGGTAATCACGTGTTCGAAAACACACACACACACACACACACACACACACACACACACACGATCATTCAATTCCTTCTACTACCTGCTGGCCATCAATTTCCAAAGGCCACGGTCAGCTGCTCACTGTCCTGTGTGCAGATGGGTACTGTTTGGCACCGAGTCTGGAATTGGCTTCTCTAAGGCACTGCTTCCTGTGCGACCTGACCAGTGGGCTCTATTTTTCCTAAGTACACTTTAGCTCTTGGGAGCCTTAAAGTAGAGGCCCCAGTTACAATAATTACAGGCAGGAGATTTGGGGCTGACTCTGAAACCAGATATCTCTATGCCTGGGACTCTGGAGGGAGGAGGAGGACCATGGGAGGTTCACCCCTCTTAACTTGATCACCTTGGTCCTCAGGATATATTCCTTCTGGAAGCTCTGATTAGTTTTGCACATTCTCCCAGGACACTAATACTGTATTCACATTGCACTGACTTTTATATCAAAAGCAAGGAAATGTGTGATGTTTACATCAAATTAGTGGCTGGTATCAAGAACCTGAGAAATTCTCCAAATAAGGAAATGCAGTCTTCCTCTGGGTATAAAAAATTTCAAGGAGATCACTAGTCATGTTTGCTGTTGTTTTTTTCTCAATACTAAAAAAAAAAAAACAAAACCCTATACTCACGTAAGATGCCTACATCGCAGTCTGTCTCGTCTGCCGCTCCTCTGACTTAGCAGCCCTAACAAGCAGCTGAGGCTGAGCCTTGAATGGTGCTGCCGCCGGGTAGAGCCCCCCCTGTACCCCCACCTCTGCGGGGGTGGGTGTGCGCGTGCGCACACCGGCGCGGTTCTCTAGCGGGGAGGCACTGCGTAGTCCAGCTCCGCTGCTGGCTGCGTGTTCAGTGGCCACTCTCACTGAGTTGAAAAACTCTGAAAGCCTTTCGAATATCAGGTAGTATCGTTTTTAGGGCCCCGTTCTTCCTCTTCCTTCTGATTTTTTACCCCCCAAACCCCCTGCCCTTTCTTTTTCCCACTGATCAGCAGTCAAGTGTTGCAGCCTCACTGGGAAAAAGCTAATTTGTACCATGGAGAATTCTTAACAGGTAGAAGGCGTTGAGGTCTAGAAAGGGCAAAGGTGGCGTTCGGCGTCTTCCTTTCTGAGCTGGGCTGGCCCCGCGGTGCTCGGCTATACGGCCGCAGTCATGGGGTTCTTCTGCCGGGGGTCCTGGGGTCGGTAGGGGTACCGGTCGGGGCTGCCGCCTCGGGGCCCTGCTCTGCCGGTTTCCTGATAGGCCGGCACTCTTTGGTGCTGAGGAGGGGAAGGTGGGACATCTTGTCGGAAGGGTCCTTTGTGCTGGGGGGCTGGCGGGGGTGGGTAGTACTGAGGATACCGGAGATCTGCCACCCTCAGATCCGGGGGGCGCGGGTAGCTCCCTTTGGGAGGATGCACGGGATGAGCCCCTGGGTAATACGGAAGCTCCCTTTCCGTGTAGAGCCCGCGAGCGGCTGCGGTCAGGTAGGCTGCAGGATCCGCCGGCCCGGCCCTGGAAGGAGAAGAGACACACGTCAGTCGCTGCTAAGCCGGCTGTCCGGCCGCAGACCACAGGCCCGGGTGGTTGGGTGCGGCCACTGATGAGGCCTTGGTGATGGCATGTGAGCAGAAGCGATGTGTGTCCTTAAAAAGAAGAGAGGGGATCTGTTTCTTCCCTTCTCTTCTTCCTGTTGGCGGCTGGAATAGCCACCTTAGACTAGCGTGTGCTGAGGAAGGCAAAGACGGCAAGAAGGCAAGAGCCTGGGTCCTTGAAGCCACACCGCCACCAGGTCAACCAGGGCTGCTCACACGCAGATTGGGACACGCGAGGGAAATGCACTTCTGTCTTGTTTATTCCCTCTTCTGGTGGCCTCTATTATAGTAGCCAAACTAGTTTCCTAACCAAGGCAATGAGCTTGGCTCTCTTTTTTTTTTTCCCAAGTAGTGAAATGTATAATTTAGTATTTAAATATATTATTTTTCACGCCCCTAGTCTGAAGCTGTGTATTAAAAGGAATGCTTTTTGTTCCTTTCCATTTAGTATTGTTTTTAGTTTTAATTGTGAATATTTCAAAAACACAGAAAAGTAAACCAGTTTCAGTGATACCCATGAACTCACCTCCTGTATTTAACAGTATTAATATTTTGCCATATTTTTTTCATACGGTATTTTTGTAAAGGAATAAAATGTTACAGGTACAGCTAAAGCCCCATCCTTTCTTTTCCTTTTTATGTTAGAATTAACTGCTATTCTGAAGTTGGTGTGAGCGAATGTATACCTTAGCACATTTTTACGTGTGTGTATCCATAAGCAACATACACCAAGTTTATGTTTTAAAATTTTAATAAATATCATAGTTTAGAATTTGTTTTGTAGTTTACTTTTGTCACTCAGCATTATATTTTCGAATTTTATCCATGTTGATACATTTAGGATCTAGTTCATTAATTTTAACTGACATGTAATATTCTACTACATGACACGAGTCCTGTTATAAGGGAAGATCTTAAATTTATTAAAAGTCTCCTGGGTGTCAGACATTATGGTAGACATGTATATATTATATACATGGTTTGATTTTTGCCCCCAGGTTATACCTCAATTTGATGATGTTTTACTGACTGACAAGGCTAGAAATGAGAAACAATTTTATCTTCCTGCCCAGCAAAGCCCAACATTTCAGGGCTCACTATATGCCCTTTCAAGTCTGTTTGCAAACCATTCAGCTTTTGCTGAGCTTGTCTATTTTTTGTAGAACCTTAAAAATACATCTAGCAGAAGCCTACTCATTTTTTTAATATTCTAGCCTGAAACCTGCTTGCCTAAATTGACAATTTCATTAGGTAGATTTTCTGTCTCCGAATTATCATAGGCAACTTTTTTTTTTTTTACCAAATATATTACTAGCACATAAAATGGACCCCCGTTTTTCTAGCCACATATAATAGTTTCATTGTCACTTACCACCTGATCCCAAAGCCAGTGCTACCTCTATTAGGTTTTTGGCATAGTAGTACCTCGATTATTGGCACCAATTTCTTTATCACTTGTTTATTGGAGTTTGGCTCTCTTAAGGTGTGCTCATCAGACCCCTCCCCTTTTCTGCCCTCCTGTCCAGGACAGGCTTCCACAAAGCCTGTTTCAGACGTGCCGGAGGAAATGTACAGGTTATTTGCAGTCAGGAAGTCCCCATGGATTGCACTCACTTCCCTTCTAGATCTGTGAGGTGCTTTTCCAATTGGCTGCAGTCTTGGTCTGACTCTGGCTGGCTGCTGCCACATCCCTGGGTGGATATGTGTGCTCTCCACTCTCTGTAGTCCTTAGAAAAGTCCCAACCTAGATCTGGGAATTACCCACCTAGAGCTTTGATGTAATTAATTCTACTGCTAAGTCAGCAAGTACCACCAGGCCAGTAGCAGAGTGGGGATAAACCAAACCAGCTGTAAGTCACGCTGTGCAATGGGTAGGCACCTAGAAACATCCAGGGCAAGAATAAACACTAACAGAAGTGGCCCTGTCTGATCTCTCTCCTAAAGACAACAAGCCTCTTCTGATCTGTTTGCCGTAACAGAAGCAATACGTCTCTAAACAATGTGCAGATGACTTCATCTTATCTAGCCTGGGGTTAAACAGATGAGTTCTGTTTGCAGCTCTTAAAATCCCATAAACCTTCTGTGCACACATTTACCACCACCACTGGCTCCAGATCCTTCCCATTTTTTACCACTCCCCCTTTTATAATTTTTTAAAAAGGAAAACAATAATAATTAAGGGAAATCTTTCCAATGTCAGAGTACAAACTGCTAAGACACTTGAAAGAAATGACAGGGCTGTAAGAATACGGTGTCTGTGGTTAATCAAGCACTGTCAATGAGGGTCAAAATCACCCTGTAATCTGTGAAGTTGAACATTAAAACAGCTCTGTAAGTTGCCCAAATCAGTGAAAATTTGACAAGCTCTGAGCTTGGGTGCATGTGGAAGGCAGCTTGCAAACACATCCATAAGGATAAGCAATAGAATTCTCTCTACTTTTTTGTCTTAATTTGGCTATGTATAATAACGAAAAATAGCTCCTTGAGCTTGGGGTAATTTAGATAGAGTTTTCAGATTAAAAAAAATTAAATTGTTTGCATACAAGTTATTATGGCATCAGCTGCTATTATTCAATGCAGTTTGCTTTGTTTTAAATTGCCCATGACAAATAGAGCATAAATGCATAATCTGTCACTCCAGCCATAGGAAATCAAGGATCCGGATTTTACCTTCCCTTTCCTTTAGAATTACATTTTTGATTTAGAAAACTTCCAGCATTCATTATATCTTTTATCATAAGAATTTTTAAAGTCCCCTCCACCCCACCATGCTCATTTCTATTTTCTTTTGGTTCATGTTGGAGATTTCCGACACACTTTAAAAAAATTCTTAACCTATGCTTTCTCTCAAAATCCACTGAAGATATTTCTCTGCATGAAGTAAAACATGTGGTTTTTCTGCACTCATTTAAAGCCCTTAGGATAAATCACTGACATTTGCAACACACAAACATTATCTGCCTTAAAATGAACATACAACCAACGCTCCCTCTGGACTCTCTTAGCATGAATGTTTCCTGTTTAAAATGGAAAGAGAGAAAGGAGGAATTCCAGGCCTTGGACTTTTAGGGTCCTGTTCTCTCCCCAGAGATTTCTCTCTTTTAAAACAGAACATTACAAAAGACAGGCACTCCTTGTTTTTTATATTTTTGAACAGGCAATCCAGAGCTAGTGGTGAGGGGCCAGAAGCCACCCTGAGAGACTCTGTGATAGAGTGGGCTTCACGCACGTAGGGGATGGTCACTATCTCTCCTCCCACACCTCGCCCCTTCGACATGTCCAGCTCTCACAGGAAGGAGGAAGGAGGTTTCCCGTGGTCAGACAGGGCAGACCTCAAGATAGTTTTGTGGCCCCATATTGATTCTTCTGAGGGGAGATTTTATGTCTGAGAGTTTGCTTACATGTGGCAGAAACCAAGTGAAGTAGCTGCTCTTTGTCAAGAAATGAAATCATGGAAATTGTCTTTTTCTGTAGAACTCATCATAACAGTTATCGTTTTAATTTTTCAGAGAGAAGAAAAACAATGAGTTGGCCTATAAAAACACTGTTTAAGGTTCAAAGCATGCTAGAAGAAATTTTCTTTCTTTTAGGGGGTGGTATGTAGCTGTTGTTTATAACTTTTTGCTCAAAACTGAGCATTTTCTATAGGCTTTTGCCAGAAGAACTTCTAAATTCTTTTGATTATCACATGTGTGCATATGTGTGTGCATACATGTGCATGCGCTTAAAAGAGCAATTTTTTTTTCTATTTTTAAAGATAGGGTCTTACTGTGAAATTTAGTGTTTGTAGGAAAGCGCAAAACCAGTCACTTCTGGGGCCTAAGCAATGCATAGCACAGTGACTGGTGCTGCATGTTTTGAGGCGACCCTGAGAAATCCAGGGGCAGCTTCCTCAGGAGATTCTGATTAAAACAAGGATTGAAATAGCAAACATATCAGTATTTTAAGACCATTTATTTTTCATGTGACCTCATGAGTTTTATTTGTATGTGTTATTATTTTTCTTAAAAAAAATTTTCAATTTAAAATCTCGCTCAGAAGCCATTATTTATATAAGGAAAGAGAAACAAGCCTGTATTTGTTTTATTTATAACTCTTTGAGGTACTGATCATAAAAATACCTCTAATTTTAAATTTTTGATTTATTTTATTTCTGATTAGGTTCATTTCCAGAGGCCAGAAGGATTCAGGTTTTGCTTGGAAAACTCACAGGATACTATCTCAGGTATGCAGTTTTAAATCACATAGATACATGCAATAATGAATGTTAACTGTTAAGCCTGAACATGACAAAGCTATATGTTATTTACATGTGAAGAAACAATAAGGATCGCTTTCTTTACATAAGGTTTTCCTCTTTTTGCCATCTCAGTATGCCATTATTTTTCATTAAGAAAAAAGGGGCTGGAAATTAGAGGCTAAGCTTGTCAGATAGCCAGCCCTGGGTCCCAATGGTCTTATACGTATTTGCTAAGTTAATTCTGTATAGGGAAAGGGTTCAGTATTGGGAGTAGGGAGTCATTGGCAAATCTTTCACTAGGAATAAGGAGGCTATGCTTATAGATGAAGGAGCATGAGCAAGTCTGGATCCTCCCATCTCTGCACCATCACCCCCAACTGCAAAGAAATCTCTTTCCTCTGTGCTTACCACAGTTGGTCATTCTCATCTCCTCTGTCTTTCACCCTGCCATGTGGCTAGTTATATACTATATTGGAGAATGAGCATTTTGAAGGAAGGAACTGAGTCTTGTATAGCTAATGATCTCCCTTAGAGCTTAACACAGGGCTTTGCGCATCATGGGTGCTCCATAAATGTATGTTGAATTTGTTCTAGAGAGTTTAAAGTAAAGAGAAAGCCCGTCAACACACACAGTGACCAGAGGATCAGATGTGAGTAGGAGCTGGCGGTGGGAATAAGAAGAGAAGTGGACTCTCTTTGGGAGCCAGAGATTGACAGTGGTTGAGGTCAGACTGATTTCTAGTTTTGGAAGAGGGAAGGAGGTGGGGGGATGGTAAAGGGCTGGATTGGATTCAACACAGAATGGCTGCAAACTTTATCAGTGTAGAGATTATTATATTTGTACTGGTCACCAAGAACGATAATATCCTGTCTTGCCTCTGTTGCCTTACATAGTACTTGAAACAAAATAGGTCCTCACTACATCTTGGACTGGAATTTAATTGCCTTGACTTACCAGTGAGCTCAGCATGACCAACTGGTGCTTAGGAAACTGATGGCTATCTTGTCTCAAATTCACTGGAAGGTGGGTTTACTAAGTGCAAGTTAAGCGTATTTATTCCAGAGTCAGTTAAGGACTGTTTTTATGAGGGCCAGCAAAGAAATTTTCTTTGTTTCTATCATAAACACAATATTTACTAACATCTTAATGCATGTGTTTCAGAATAACAGTCCACAGGGTTTCAAATATGGGTCTTATGGAGACAATGTCCAAGCCCAGGTGGGATCACCACAGTTTCAAGTACAGGACCTGGGCTTGAGGGATGATGAACAGAAACCAGAGGCCGAGGAGATGTCCGATTTGCCTCTGTCCCAGTGCTTCCCAGCCTTTTCTCCACAAGAATATCCATGATGGATGACTTTCACATAAGCTATCTGTGCCCAAGAGCAGGAGAAGCCAGGATTATGCAAACTTCTACCACCTGCTGTAACTCAACACTGTTTCCTCCCATTCAAGAAAGAACAAGGGAATTCAAATGAGTGGGAGAGACATTATGAAGTGGGAAAACTTGAGTCTGCTATAATTTATTAAAAGAAACCATTTGTAACCTTCAGTTCTTCTATCAGTGACAAACCCTTACGCTATAGAGCTGGTCGTGATTCACCTATGTGTCTGAAGGCTGAGTTTAGGGACCACCTCTGTATCTCATCCAGTGAGCTCCTTCTAGGAGGTAGAAGAATAGATGGTGAGTCACAGAGGGGAAAACAACTCAGACAGACACATCGGTGACTAGAAGTTAGTTTGTTTTGAGAGGGGGTGAGTTTAGCAGGTGAAGGAATATATGGTATGCAGTAGAAAGCGTGAAAACCATAAATAAATTATGAGCTAAGGTGAGAATGTCCAATTTAAGCATAAGCATTGAATTTTGCACTTTTAAAAAGCTTCCAAAGGGCAGAATCTTGTTCCCCTTAACTTATGATTAATATTATGTGTGCTATTAGTAGCCAAAGCAAAGACAATTTTTCAACTTCTAAGGTAGGCTTTATGGGTTTCCTTTTTTGGTAATAACTGACTGTGACCAAATTTGGTGTGTGAATGGGAGGAAGTAACATGATATAAAACTCCTGGAGCTGTCTAAGAGAGGTGCTTGTACTCATTGGCAGAAAGTCAACAATTGGCAAAGCCAGGCTATCCTTGAACACGCCACACATGGATTATTTAGTGGCTGAGCTAGTGTCGGTGCTTTCTGTTCTGAGTTTTCTACTGCAAAGCTTAAAAACAAAATCAGTGCAAACTACAATACTTGAGTCACCCATGCTATGTGGACAGAGATGCTTTTAGTCTGTGTTTAGAATTCCTTCAGTGTCAGGTTTCCAGTTACCAGGCCCTCATCCTTGGTCTAGGCACGAATGCGGTCGGTGGGGATTAGCAGAACCTTCTGCAATGTATATTATATAGCTTTGATTTCGGCAGATTTTGCAGAATCATAAAATATAATGATCATTTGATGGCCTACACTATAGAAATGATTACACACAAAAAACCCACTTTCATCACTCACATTTCCCATTGCGTTATGAGACGAGGGTTCTTGTTCTTTGCAAAGAACTGGAATGCGAAGAGAGTGCATCAGCAGATGCGGCTGGCCCTTGTGCACACCAAGGAAATGTTTGCAAAGAAAATGAAGGAGAAAAGATAATGACGGTGTGTTCAGAAGACATTTCTAAAATAATTTAAAACAAATATAATTTTGATTGCTCACATTTCATTCCTTCTTTCGTTTTTTTCCGGCAATGACCACAAATACAAGAATGCAGTTATTAACAAACTGCATGTGCAATGAGTTTTGGATTCTATTTAACAGTTTACATACATTATCTGAAAAACGGCCTTTAAGAGTATTTCATTCTATTGGATGGTGGGGAGTATTCCATAAAAATGGGCCTGCTAAAAGATGAGGGGGTGAGAGATTTCTAAAGTGGGTGCTGAGGACAATGAGAAAGGAAACATATGAGAACATATGAAGAGGAGAAGGAAATCTTATGGAAAGCAAAAGCTGTCCTCAGTGGCCACAAAACACAGTGGTGAAATCCATTTGAGTGATACCTGCATGTATTAATAATTACCCTATGTTTTTTTTTAACCACAGAAGAGATTTTATTTAAAGAGAATGACAACCAAAGGAACAAATCATAACTTGATAGGCCACTTAAATCATCTCTCTGTCTTTCTATTGTAACAGTGGCCCTGGAATTTCAATATCTAAACACTATAGATTTCATCTGATTTTCATGCAAGACACAGTGGTTCAATTCCAAGGTCAGACTTAGGGGTGGGCTGGGGTGGAGGGCAACAGGTTCTAGAGGGTCCTGAATTCCAAACCTGTTTCCCCTGCCCAGTAGGAACCACTACACAGTTTCCAATCCAAGGCTGCTAGCTGGAGACAGAACACGCTAGGGGTAAAATACACTGTGAAGTTTGCTTTCCCCTGATCTATTTTAAATTATATATGGTTTTTAGAGTAATTCATACAATTTTTGGAGAAGATATTCATATATCACTGCCACATCTTTACCTGACCCCTCTCCCCTGCCATTACTTTCTAAAGCCTGTGCAACAGCAAGATTTTGATGCAAACTACCTCTGATCATTAGACTCCCTCTTCACCAAGGGCAAGGAATTCAGTGAAGGAGTCTTAACTATTTCCATCTTCATGCACGTGGGGGTGTGTGTGGAGAGGTCTTCCATAGCATGATTTCATTAAGACACTGGAGAATCCTGCAACTGTCTTACTCTGAAACTCAGAAGCAGAAATGTAAGTGCTGGGAAGAGCGCCATGTACTTGATGGGCTCAGAAGGGAGCTTCAAACATCCCATTTAGAATTGCAAAGATTCAAAACCTGTGGAGCACAGCAGCACTTTCCTGAGCGCCAGCAGCACGCTAGGCTCCATGCTAAGCACTTTCTCCATGTTAACCTGTTTATTCTCATAACAATGTTACAAGGTAGGTTTGCAGATGAGGAAACTGAGGAACAGTGAGGTTAAGTAACTTGACCAAAGTCACATAGGAGGTGGCGGGGCCCAGTTCAAGCCCAGCAGACCAGACCCAGAGGCCACATGCTTGACCACTAAGCCAGACCATGTAGCCTCTCTGGCCTCACTTGCTTCTTGCCTGCTCACAATGTACGCATTGGCACCAGGTGAAATAAATTGGTTTATATTTGGAAACCTATTTTTTTTTTTTTAAAGAATCTAATGAGTGAAAAAGAAGGGTTTTTTGGTTTGTTTTTTGTTTTTGTCTTTTTGGGTTTGTTTTTTTTTTTTTTTTGTGCAATGGGTACTTGGCTTTCAGTGGTCCAGGAGGCTGAAACTGCTGATAGTGCTGGCAGAAAGCCAAAGAGCACAGACAGAATTCCATGTGGGGAGTTTCATTCAGAGACCTGGAATTGCCTTTCCTTGAGGAAAACAAAGTTTCCTGGTACTTTTTAGGAAAATCCTAACATACTTGTGCAGTTCTGTTTGCCAGGTCCAATACCTTATATGTTGGTGTCATTAAAAATCAATGAAGTGCTAAATGCAGATTCTGAGGCTCCAACCCCTGTGATGAGTTGGTCTGAAATGGGGCTGGGAACCCACATTTCTCACAAGTGCCCAGATGATTCTGATGTGGATGGAGCTGGCATCATGCTTTAAGGAATCACACGGTGGCTATGGGGGTTCCTAAGACAGGTAACCTGTTCCTCAAAGAATCTGGAATATAAGAGTAGGTCAGCTGGCCTGGGCATCTGAAGATACAAACAACAGGAGCAAGACACAGAGCTAAAAGCCCTGGAGGGTGTACCGGAGTCAGAGACGTTTTCCCGATGCCGGCTTGTGAAGAGTGGGTGGGTGAGAAGCAGAAGGTCTATCTGGAGAAGCTGTCTGGAGCCTGACCGTGGAGGGCCTTGTATACCAGGGGGAGGATAGGAAGGATTAAAGATGTGATTTTTATTCAGTAGGATTTGGAGTGGTGAGGGGGGTAATGTGAATTACCTGTGGGAAAGCTCTATTTGGAGGTTCCCCAGGCACCTCAAACCTTACGAATATAAAATTAAACAATCACATCTCCCCAAACCTGCTGCTCCTCCAAGGGTCCCCTTGGAGAACGACATGAACCATGCAGTCCACCAGAAATCTAGACTCCTCTCTCATCCCCACTCCAGCCAGACATGAGGTTCTAGCAAATGTTCTCTTAGCTATTCGTGGCTGTATACCCTCACTGCTATGGTCTTACTTTAGGCTCAAATCTCTTTTCAACTTGACCATTCCAATAGCAGTAGCATATTGGGACTCACAGACAGGCAGGTGGAGTTGTAGGTCACCTTCACAAAAGGGCAGTTCAGCAGCCCAGAATTACAGAATTGGCGTAAGGACAGTTGAATTTTATAGCCGTCTACCCAGTTGCCACCAACTTTGAAGAAATTTCAAGCACGTCACATTTACTCCCAAATGAAAACATGGCACAAATTCTACAGGCAGGTGAGTTCAGTCTTCTCTTGGAAACTGTATGAACACTTACAGTTTTTGGATGTGACGCTCTCAAGTTTAAATCCTGACAACCTAACTGGTAAGAGCTTTTTGCACGTGCCTCCATGTGAGATCTGTTATGTGCCTTTTTTTTTTAAAATTGGGTAATCTTTTCCCCTTACATTTATAAATTTAAGTGAGGTTTATACAACTAACATATTTCACAAACCTCTGGGTTCACTTATTATCTTAAGAAATGAACAAGTTAGCAGTTTAATTGGGATAAGGTAGTTGAAAAAAGAACAGGTTGGGGACCAAAGTAAAGATGAGCAGTACTGAGCTCACTTTGGGCGAGTTTGGATTATAATATGCTATTCAGCCACAAACATGGCTGAGTGCATTTGGGCGACTATTATTCTAAGAACCTCCCTAATGCTCAGTACCAAGGCAATGGGCCCATTCCCCAATTTCCACTAGATAATAAGTGCAAGTGCTTTTTCCCTCTCTCCATTAATTGTGACGTGAAATCTAAGCACCCCATGATAATTTTCACCAAAGTATGGAGGGTAATTCTCAGCCTTCATCTCAGTAGGTGCCAAGTAGGTTCCAAAGCCCCAAACTGGGCCCAGTGGGCACACACAGGGCTCCACTGTTGGCTCCCCTGGGCCCTCCCATCCGGAATCCAGCTCATTATTTGGCAGAGCGCTATGCAGACAGCGGCAGCAGGAGAGATTCTGTATAATATCACATTCTATTTGGCTTTCATTTTTGCAGATGAAATGGATTTATAGCACAAAGGTTACTGACCTGTATTGTCGAGATGATTTTCAACAAATAATAAAAGTTATTAAGAGATTCTTAGCTACCGAGGACTTGTGCTGAGCTCCGCCTGCCCTGCCTTGGTCTCTTCGTACCCTGGCTGATCATTACATGGTTGGCAAAGACTGGTTATTAACATCATTAAAAACATTTTATGTCCAAATCTTCTTGTATTGAAATTAGAACATTCTTTGTCATTTCTCCTTCTGCTGTGATACAGCCTCTCAGCCTACCTTCTTGGAGTTCTATACTTGCCTTTGATGCTGGTTAAAATGGAACAGTGAGCAAATCAAGGCTTGTAATAGCCCAAACTGATTGGGGCCATGCAATCACCCTGCTCTCATCACTTCTTCTTCTTATTTTTGTCTCTAATGTTCTCGTATAGTTACTGTCCTGAGCCTTTCCACAGCCCCCCTCCCCTGCCCACCTCCATTCCTTTTAGCAAACTAATATGTGGGTGCAGAGCCATTGATGAGTGCTTTTAAAAAAGAGAGCAAGATGAGCTTTTATTGTGAGTGAGCTCCTTCAGATGTTATTTCATCCTACGTTTGTTCTCTAACTCTCTGATTTATTGATTTATTCCTTGAACACGTCAAAGAAAACTGAAAGTTCACCCTCTCTTCTATTTCTTTGAATGCTGCTTTGCTCCCAGCCATATTTGGTGAGGGTTTATGTCCCAATATGAAATGATTTTCTCTTTTCTTATCATATGCATTCTACTATCAGTATAGCGGCAACCTTAATGCTTAAAACCAGTCACAGAGCTGCTGCTTTAATAATTTAAATAAAAGCTTATCATAGCAAAGCAAATATTTACAAGTATGAGTCATCTAATTTAAAGAAATTAATTAAAAGTAAATGCTGAAGTGATTTAAAACTAAAGAGTCATTACCAAATAAAACGTTATTTACCATTTGCCCCACGCCAACTCGATTTTGAACTTCGGAGAGATAGAATTTGAGGTTCTCCCTTTGTCTTAGGGACCATGGGCTTCGAAACCTGCCAACCTGTTTTGGAACTCGACCTCATTTGCTCTACAGGGTGAGCAGGTGCTCTCACAGTTTCTAGTGCCTCAGGACGCATCAGTGTAGAGGGGACAGCGTGCAACTCGGAGGCAGAAGACTGGGCTTGGATCTCGCAAGGCACTTCATAGAAATGTGATCCAGGTGACTTAGCTTTTCTAAGCCTCAATGAGCTCCTACATAAAGTAGGAATATTAGGACTGCCTTTCCTCCCCTCGCAGCGTTGTGATGGGAACTACACAAGAAAAAGCAAACAAACGAAAGGACAGATCATACTAAGGTCCTCAGTACTTACTGAACTTGATGTCACAGGCATTTAAAAAAATAAAATAAAATTGGATCTTCTATATGGAATCCAAGCTGATTGCCCAAAGACTTAAAATGAACAAGTAAAACAAATCCAAACGATGGCCTGTATGTCCTCCTCCACACTGATGTGTGTCAGTGTAGAAAATCCTCTAGCGAAGCAGCAACCCACAGGCCTATTTAACACACACACAAACACACACACATAGGCTCACACTGTGTTTTTAAAAATTTCAGCTAGTTGCTGACACTTGAAAATAGGAGGTGGTCACATAAAAATTCAGCTTTAAATTCAGGGCTTGCCTTCCTTCGAGGCCACCAGGAGCTGAAGCCATACTCTGGAGGGAGGGACTTAGTCCTCCTTAGGCTCTGTTCCTGCCTGCCCCTCTGACATTTCCCATCTGCCCCTATAGCTATGTAGGTTTGCACTCCCTGCCCCAGCTGAATAAACCTCACCTTCTAGATTCTTGCGTTATTGCATTCACTTTGCATCCTCCACTCATAGGTGTGTGCTATCCAAATTCCCCAGTTTAAAGAGTGCAATGTTCTAGGAGGAAGATTAAAATGTCTATCACCCTATCTGGCCCACCTTTAAATCTTTAAAAATAAATTCCCCATAAATAGCTCAGTGCTAGAGATTGCTGCAGTACAGAGAAGGTACCTTGGATAGGAACTCCGGAGATGGGGGTCATATTCTGGGAAGTTTCAGACAAGTCATTTTAATTTCTCACGCCTTATCTTCAACTCTGTGACATGAAGGCATTAGAACAGGTGGCCTCCAATGGGTTGTTGGAGGTTACAATTTCATGGCCCTGCCAGGAACCACACCGGCTCCAGTCCCAGATGACCTCAGCTCACGTTGCTGCCCTCCAGCCTGACCTCTGCAAGGGTGACCCTGACTGGACCTCCTCACTTATCTGTGTCTTGGTTTTTCCATCTGTAAAGTAATATGTGTTTTTCTTCTCACAAGAGTAAATGAAATGATATGGGTGAAAGCATATTGGAGGAAAGTTGGGATAAGACGAATTCAAGATCTTATATTACTCTTGTGTCTCAGAGGTTGCAATTAGGAAGGGGAATTTGCCTTACCTGATGGGGTTTCTAGATCAGAATTCACAAGCTTCATTAAGAGGCATTATGCAGATATTTCTACGGCCAATAAAGTAATACTGTGGGATTTTTACCCCAGCTCTTGGCAGGGTAGTAACAGAACTCAGTTAAAAGGTAAATGTGTCCCACTTCAGAAAAGGTGGAGTCTAATTTACCTCCTTGTTTCCTGCATTTTTATGAGGAATGTATGTAGTTAACTGTTATCAGGTTGTTAAGCAATTTGATGAGGTGTGAACTAGCCCTTTAATTGTTTTATTTATAACATACTTATCCTTCACTAACATCCTATTGGGGAATATTCTACTTAGTTGATTAATTTAAGTGTGGTTCAGTGAGCTACAATTTGGTAAAACCAGAAGCTGAAAAACACCCATTGAAATTTTAGCAGTCTTATAATCATTTGTAAATGTGGAACAAACTCAGTTGGAGTTAAAAAAAAATCAACCACAACCAAAAAAATGAATTACACTGTTAATTACCTTCATCATTACCATTTAAAAAATAGTAACATGGACAATCAAGATGGGGAAAAATAAATTTAAATCTACTTGTTCTTCTCTAGTACTTTTTCTGGTAGAAAAAATAGCTTTGGGGCAACATTTCATTTGTCAGGGATAGGCAATCAGATTTGCTTTTAAAAATCAAATGCTTAAAGAATAATTCTCTCATCTTTCCTCTATAGTTCTGGATGGATGAAATTCCTAATGTTACCTTGACCTAGAGGGCCACCTTACTCCTTGGTTGGTGACAGTGATAAACATACCCCAAAATATCAATTATCTAAAACAGGTATGAGCCCAGTGACTATCCCATCACCTCCTAGCTGGGCAGACAGAGATGAGAGACAAAGCAGGGCACATATGCTCAATGCTAAGTGAGTGCCGTGGGTTCCTGCTACAGATAAGGTTTATGATGAGGGGAGTGCCTTAAGGCGTGGTCCCCAAGCCCCGGGCCTGGACCCTTAACCCTGCCCACCCCCCACCACTGCCATTGGTGTTGGTGGAAAATTGTCTTCCACGAAACTGGTCCCTGGTGCCAAAAAGGTTGAAGACCACTGCCTTAAGGGAATCTGGATAGAAGAGGTGGATTTGGGCAAGCAGAGAGAATACAAACGAGGCCATTGAAAAGCTGTAGGATGCTGGTGGGAAAGCTCGGAGGCCAAGAGAAGTGTGCTTGTTTTGTCAAACTGTACTTGTCCCTGATGTCACTTCTTCCTGATCCTTCATTTCTGAATCAGATGCCCCTCCTAAGAGCTTATTGAGCAATGTCAATAGTGTCAGAAAATTATGTCATGATTGATTTAAGTTTGTATGTTAAGATTCTATAAGATCACAAAAAATCTTTACTGTCATGTAGATGTTATACTTGTATAGGAAAAATTCTGCCTGTATGGACTCACTGATCACTATGTTTAATCACCTATTCTCTTGGGTGTCCCCAATAAACTGTGAGCTTTGTGACAGGAAGGACTATTACTGAGTTCACTGTCAACCTCTCCACCAGTGCCTGGCATGTGGTAAGTACTCAATAAAAAGCATATTAGTGAATGTTATCTGGAGAGTCTTGCCACGGAGAAAAAAAGAGTACTCTTTTTCTTTAAATGAGTGCTCATTTGGGTTTCAGCCTCATATCCTTCTCCCCCAGCCACTGCCACTCTGCTTGGTGCCTAATGACAGAGCTCCCACGGCAGACACCCGTTCCAGTGAGTGACTCGGCCTCGATGTTCCGCTCAGCCCCTCTACGGCAAACAAGAGTTCTGGGCTCCACGTCAAAACACCTGGGCTCCAGTTCCAGCTCTGCCACTGGCTTTCACCGAGAAATTTCTCTGTATTTATTTTCTTCACTCAAAAGTGAGGATTATAAAGCCAAGCTCTTAGAGTTATTGGGAGAAGATCAAATTAGAGAAATGTGGAAAAACCACTGTGTGACAAAGCCCTATTCAGTTATAATATAGTAGTAGTAATTGCAGTAGTATTTTACCCCTCCACTTTCGCCAGTCCTGGGCTTTTGCCCCATCCATTGAAATCTCTCCAGGAGTGAGGTCCTAGCTTTGAATCTTAATATCCATGGCTGGGTGTCTTTATTTGCTGCGAGACCTTCATGATGGCAATAGAATCTTTGCCTTTGTTGTTTACGAGATTCCCTCTTGAGCTGTGCTCCTCTCTGCCTATGGGGACCTTGGATTTTTGTCCATACTGGATAGACTTCCCTTTATCTGATGGCTTGAACTTCCAGAACTCTGTTTTCTCATGCCTCTTCTGATCCGCTGCTTCTGTGTCTGTGTTCAGGTCTCAGCCAACCTTGAGCTGAGCACTCCTCTCCATCAGCACAGACCCTGCTGTGAGCATCACAAGACGAAATAGCAGGGAGGTTAGGAGCAAACGGTTCTGACTTTCCAGTTAATAAACATTTGACTTTCGGTAAGTTGTTTACCCTCTGTAATACAGTCTCAGTTTCCTCATCTGTCAAATTAGGATAGTAACAGTTATTTGCTTCCATTGACTAGCTAGGAGGGTTAAAATGAGAATGTCTGTAAAGCACTTAGCACAGTGCCTGGGCAGGGTGTGAGTGACTGATGAAGATTGGCTGTTACTATTATTCTCCCTGCTCCAACTTTTTATTTTCCTATTCCTGATTCCATAGCTTCCTATGTGCTTTTCTCAGTCTTTCAAATATTCAAATATGTTTAGAGGCCTTTTCTTCTCTAAAAATCTGCTTCCTCCAGATGGAATGAGGCAAGTTATCACCACTTTCCCAAAATTTATGGACTATGTTCATAAAAAAAAAAAAAACTCATACAAAATACACTAAAATGTACACTCTCGTGACAGATACCCTAATTACTCAGATTTGATTAATTCATGTTATATGCCTCCATCAAAACATCACATGTATCCTATAAAGATGTACAACTATTATGTACCCATAATTAAAAATTTTAAAAAGGAAAAAAATATATACTCTCTCTAAACAGTTCTTTTTGTCTTGTCCTATTATATCTGTATGTCTAATTTCTAATTGCTACTTATTTGTGGGTCCACACTGATGTCACCTCTTAGAGAATTGCTGGAGGACTTAGATTTTTGATCATTCATGTCTCAGAGAAAGACAAACACAATTACATGTGCAGCTATAAAATGAGTTTTAGATGCATCTAAACCCAGAGAAAGTTGGGCAGCAGCCAAAGACCATCATGGTCTCAGAAGAAACATAACTCTTGTCTTGTCCCTCTTGTCTTATTCCTTTATATGGGATTATCTGGATGGATAAAACACTGGGCCACATTTATTTGAGGAGGCCTGTGGGTCAAATGACAGTCAGACATAGAAGTAGAGAATGGTTTGGTGCATTGGTGTGACAGATAATTTCTTAGCGGTTTGGTAACTGCTTGTGAGTATGTGACAAGAGCGTCTACTTTTCTCTTTCATCCTTAATTCTCTCTTCCTTTTTCCCTTGTGATCAGAGTTGGGGTAGTGGAAAGTCCCTGCTTTTGCCTGCTCAGCATCTGTCCTGCCTTATCCTGGTGACAGCATTCTGTTCTGCTGGGAATCCTCCCATGCCCACTTTCAGCCCATGTGGTTCAGGTGGAGTGATGCCACTGTGGACTCTACAGGTGACATGTGACCCAGACCTCACTGATCAGAACATCCCACCCCAGTGGGCACAGTGATTGTGTATGGTTAAGTGCATACTGCAATAAAAGCAACCTGAGACAATTCTATGACTTTGGTTGGATATGCTAAAATGAGAGAACCGGTGGAGTGGCTGAGCAGATGGGAGATAAGCCTGGCACTGCGGGCAGCCATCTTGACATCACGGTGGGAGCGTGAGAACAAAGCCCGCACAAGGACAGTCAGAGACAGGGAGGAGGAAGCTGAGTGCTGAGGGCCTTCTCTGAGTTCCTGGGCAGCTGAATCTGAAGATAAGTCTACCCTTGGACTTCTTTTTCAGTTATATTTGAAATAGATTTTTTTTCTGTATTGGATGTATAAAAATATCTGAATAATATATAGAGAGAACATTAATGTTTACCTATTGTTTGTGTGTGGAGGAGGTTACCTACCAGTGTGAAAAAAGTATTGTATGATAAACTACTTAGAAAGGGCAGATGGTCATTCACTTTGGAAGCTACCGGGGAAGAGAAAAGCTTCGTTGTAGCTCATGTTGCCTCAGCTTGGCATAGCTCTCAACATCTCCAGTGTGGAGGTGAAAAGCGAAAGGCCTAAAATAATTTCCTCTTTCATCTGTGATAAAGAGGGTCTTGGGCAGGAAAATAGAGTAGGCACAGAGTGTAGGAGGGTGACTGAAGGACTTCTGCTTCCTGACAAACTTCCTTTAGGCTCACATGCCTGCACCTATAAGTCACTTTGATAACTACATATGCAGTTGTGTTAATCTACCTCTGAGAAAGTGAATCATTCCAAACTCTAGTCCCTTAGCAATTCTCCAGTAGGGGACTACAATGTGAGTGTACAAATAATTTGCAATTAGTTCTATAAATATAAAAACAAGCCAGAAAAATTCCTGCCTTCTCAGACCTAAGGGATTAAATAAAAAAGAAGGTATCAAAATGACTTTCCCGTTGGACACTTCTCTTCCAGCCACAGAGACACGCAGCCTTTATCAGTTCCTCATCTCTGTCTGCATCTCTCTGTTTATAGGCACCATTTAAGCTGGGACCAGGTCTGGAGCTGCTGTGGGAACTAGGCTCTGGAGAACCTGCCTTCTGTGAGATTGTAATCTCAGCATGTGGCATACTGATTTTATAAAAAGAGTCATAGGCTCATGATGTTTATTTGAAGGGCAAACAGATCACTCCATGGCCTAAGAACACGGAAGCTTGTTTCTAAGGAGCAGCACAAAGGGCCAGACTTGCTTGGGTTCTCTCCCGGGCTTTTGAAAGTGTAGCAGGCAGGGCATCCCAGGGGTCTGCGGGAGTCGGAATTTGCCAGGGAACAGCAAGGGCCACAGCAGTGTAAGATTTCCCAAGAACCTGAGCTCTGCCATGATACAGCGTGGCAAATAAAGCCCAGAGAAATATGGGCTTTTATTTTCTTTGATTTTTAAAAAATTTATTGAGGTATAATTTAAATACAATGAATTTATCCATTTTAGGTGTTGAGTTCCACAAGGTTTTACAAATGTACCACCATCAGAATGAAGGATACGGGTGACCCTTAATTCTGCTTTGTTCATTGAGCCTTTTTCTTTGCCGTAACTCCCCGGATGATACACATACACACCCCCACACGAGCACATCTACAAACTCACACTTGAAAAAAAATCATCACTTGTCTGGAAAAACTCCAATCACTCATGTTGATAAAAATTACTGAATGTATTTTTTTAAAAATCCAGGTCTGGATGAATAGCAAAAATGAGAAATTTGAGCTTTGGAAAGAATTCTCTGGGATAGATACAAACTATTGAAAATTGAAACTTGGAAAACATGCCATGTCATCTCAATCACAATTATTCTATTGCTTTGTGCATTTATGTTAGGGAGAACTTCTTTTTTTTTGACAAAAAGACAAAAAAGAATTTGCTTTCAATGAAAGAATTTTCATGACTCAATTATAAAATTCACAAAACTGAATACAAGCACTATGTCCCTTAAACCCAGTATGATTGAAAATAGAGAACTGTCCTTTCCAGCATCTTCACAGTGAACTGTCTGGGATTTTTCCCCTCAGTTGTATATTTCTATGTTTTTGCCTTCATTTCTTTTTCTGCCTTACAGTTCAGTGGAATGTATACTATGTGCCAGGCACTATGCGAGGCTGGGGATACAGTGGTGAGAAGGCAAAACTCTGCCCTTAAGGCCCTGCCCTTTAGAAACTCATGGCCTTTGCTTCCCGTGTCATAAATCCACTCTCATTTTCATCCCACTTTCAGTGGCATCTGCTGCTCTCACTGCAAAGTACGGCTATAAATGAGAAACTGGAAAAAGAGACGGGAGTAGGAAAAGGGAGGAAAAAAATAACCCAGTAACTCTTTTCCATCTGATGAAGACTAGCAATTTTATTTTATCCATTTGTCAGGGCTAGGGTTCATGGTAGAAGAAGATTTAAAAAATCCAAATCAATAAAAAGCAAAAACCCAACTAGAATAGCCCGGTAGCTGAATGCTTGCCTGAAATATAAACTCTCCCTCAGCAGCTCTGCCTACATTAGGGAAAGGGAAAGCCACAGAGAGAAATTAAAGCCAAAACCATTGCCAACACAAGGTGCCAGAAGCTTCCAGTAATTATTGCATTTCTTACACGTCAGAAATTTGGAAAAGAGTATAAACTATTTCTGATGGCCATAGTATTATTGAGGACCCTGGAACAGTGGTTTACTACATATGGATAGTATGACGGTCACCAGTGCTAAATCTGATATATTCTAGTGCTGATTGTGGTCACCGGGAATCTGAAGAATAGGCCTTTTGAATCTTTTTCAATTAGAGTAGCTTCTTCATAAAAACTCTGAAAATACGATTGTGGTTTGAAAGAAATGAAAACAATTCATAAGAATAGACATTTACTTCTTGACCAGTGACTTCTGTGATTTCTCAAGATTCAACGGCTCATTCAAATGCCACATTGGCTCTTTGAGACCTAAAATTTCTATATTAGTATCAGACACTAGACTCCACGAGGCACCTGATAGTAATGTGGGTTTTCTGGTCAACCGTGATTATAAATGTGGCACTTGGGACACAGCAATGTGAGGCTCACTTCTTGAGACCAAAGGATGATGTGGATGTGTTGGCACAGAAGTTCTTTGCTCTTGGCTTCAGGGAAGAAAGGCTTAAGAAATTCACAGTGCAGGTTGTTATGAGAAATTTGAAATAGACAAGGAGCAAGCCTTACAATTTCTACCACACACTTGGTATCAAAAGTTACACCTTGTGGAAAAAAATTTTTTTAAATAATAAGAAAATACAGGGACACCTGGCCAAGACTGCAAATTTGAAACTGACTTCATACAGCAGAAAACAATTTACCCTACGCTAGTCCCTTTCAGTGCTAAATTGCCTTCAATAACTGGGCATCAAAAACTAGGTAATTCATCAAGTACAGGGAAACTGTGACTTAAAATTTATAAAATTATGAAATCTAAATCATTTTTATCCTTATGTCAAACTAATAAATAAATTTTATATATATATTTTTTTTCTATGTATATCTCAAGGCTATGTATAAAGAAGGTTAATTACAGGAAACAGAACATTTTCCATTTACCTCTTTAAAATAAGGAAGGAAGGAAGATGGTACAGAATAAAATATCTGAGATGAAGAAAATTCTCCTGTAATCTCTCCCCAGTAGAACACTATTTGGATATAAGGTGACAAGAGAGAAAATCGTAATGAAATAATAGTCTTCCACATAAAAGAATTATGGTAAGTTGACATTAGGTTGAGCTGCAGTCCAGTCAAAAAAATGAAAGAAGTTCTGAGCTGAACCTGTCACAGAGTCTCTAACAGAGGACAGTCAATATGTGTTTTCAGGCTGTCTTCCTCATCACTAGCTTGCAGTAACTTGAACTGAGAATTGGCTTTTTATGGAGATTTATTACAATAGCATTGCCATTCGAGAATAGGCGGCTATCATCATAAATAAAGAGCAGACACAAAGGGATATGAAGATCCAAGACAGAGAGAATTTGTCAAGGTGGGTAAATCATGAACTTATATTGCAAATAAATACACACTACTAAAGCCATCCCTCATTAGGAGAAACTCTTTTTTTCTGCTTTGGAAAAACCAAGTCAAGCTGCTGTGATTCGAATTCCCTAACATTGTCCAAGGCACCCTTGGCCTTCCTAGAGCTCAGAAAGCAACTCCTGGACCATCCGTTTATGGTGCACACAGGCTGCTCTAATGAACAAAAGATGTGGATTCCCATGACCGCCAAGCCTGCTGTGGCCTGAGGGTTGATACTTAGGATCGACAGTGCTGATTAGGCTTTCTTTCTGCAAGAGAGCACAAAGCTACTGAAAACTACTTCAAAGTCCTTCCTGAAGTAGAAGGGGGACAAACAGCTGACTCCTTATTCCCCACACTTGCCCTAAAAGTTGAACAGGCAGGGCCTATGTGTCTCCCCACATTTCCTTTGGACATTGAAATCTGTGTAAGTGAACGTGTTTCCCTGTCCAGCTTTGTTGTTTCAGCTGTTAGCAGAGCTGGGGATATCAATTACTCCCTGCCTGGAGATGTGACCTGCACCAACACCTCCTGCCTTACAGCTGGCCTCCTCCTTCCCGACTGCTCCCATTTAAATAAACGCCTGTGGCTTCTCCAGGCTACCATTCCTGCCTTCTCATCCCCACTAAATGATTCATTAGGTTGGATTAACCCTTTAAAAACTACTATTTACCAAAGGGTCCCTGGGGACTCTCTCACACACACTCCATCATTTTTTGCTATTATAAACAGCCGGTCCCAGCAGGGTGGAATCCACTTTAAGGCTACTCAGGTTGACAATGTGGGTTTTGTTAGCCCCAGTTCACTTAAAAGCCCAAGACAGCATTTACTCTGTGAGATGGAGGATACACATCTTCATCTTGCAGCCTACACATTCCAAATATGCCTCTTGCCATAAACACCTAAGCAGGCATTCCACAAAAAATACTGATCCAGGAAGGAGCAAGGAATCACACCACGGCTGTGGGGTTTGGAAGGACCTGTTTTCGTGCCTCCACCACCCAGGCCTCCTTTCTGGCTGGTGCCATTTTCTGCCCATAATCAGCTGTGTGCACAATGAGCAGTGCCTGCCAAATGGCCATTTGTGGGCGCAATTAGACACCTGTGCCTTCAAACAAGTTGCAAGCACCTAATTGTGTTTGCATGTAGCCACTTGTGGGTGCAATTATCCAGAAATCCAGGTGTGCCTGGTATTATGCACAATTTAAGGGGAAAAAAGTGTCCTCCAAAAAAGAAGGCTTAGGTTGAATGTGTGCCCTTCAAACTTACAGCTGGGCGGTTCAGGAGAAGCTACCACCACTATGTACATATGGAGCCTTTTTGCTTTGGGGTCTACAGCAGTGCTCTCCAATAGAAAAGAATGCAAGTCACATACATTATTTAAAATTTTCTAGAACCCACATTCAAAAGAAAAATGAAACTAATTTTAGTAATTTATTTTTCCAACCCAATATATCCATATATCATTTTAACATGTAATCAATAAAGAAATAATTGATATTTAACATTCTTTTTTCTGGTATGAAGTCTTGGAACCTGGCATGTATTTTACACTTAAAGTATATCATAATGAGGACTAGTCACATTTAAGTGCTTGAGAGCCCCACATGGTCAGGGCTACCATATTGGATAGTGCAGGACTACAAAGAATTATTTTCAATCGTGATTAACTGCTTGTAATTCTTAACCTCTAAGCATTTTCCGAAGTACTTATGAAATCAGGTTTCAAAGACATAATATTTGAAAATGTCCTTTAGTGTCTTAGGGTTGTCTGAGTTCAGGAACCAAAGGTTGAGCAACTCTGATTCTGCAATCTATTCCCAGCAGACTTTCAAGCTCACGACACAGGCATTGCCTGAGAATTGGTTAAATGAAGGCTCAAAGCCACCTGCAGTGCTCTTTCATTTCACAAAAAGAATACATGAGGAGCATATACTGTGCATTTTCTGTCCTGTATACACACTCCCTGAATCAAGATCAATTTCACACACTTTTGTAACAATGAAATTCTGTTTCTATACAATGAGGTATTCACCCCCACAATCACCCATTCTCCGTTCCTTTCCCTCCTACTCTGGGAATGGCCAGTTCAACAGCCTAGCTGTCACGGGGAACTGTGGGATGGAGTATTTCTTCCTCCTCCCTTCTTTTTTCCCTCACCTGCATCAGTGGCAAGAGAGTTGAGCATGCCCGGCTGTCCTCCAAGTGTCACTGACCCACTCCTCAGTCACCTCCAGCAGAGGCAACGCTCCTTCCTGACTAGCCCCTCTCCCCTCCCTCTGCCTCTCCCACTCCTGCTTAGACACACAAGAAAAGCTCTCCTTGCTGCTCTTGGTTCCATTTGCTCTTTGTGCCACTGACAAAAATATCTGAAGAAGAGGCAATCATCTAGTCTACAGAATTAAAAAAATATATATCACAAGAGAACCAAAGTCACGGACCTGGAGAGTGGCCAGATGCTTCCTCAAGAACCTCAGCCACAGTTTCCAGACCCTTCCTGCCCCTCCTCTAACTAAACCTGCCTTTTCTCAAGCACAATTGTTAAAATAGATGAAACATGATTACTTATGCAATATTATTTTATTTTTTTGCTTTAATTACCAGCATTGTAATGGTATTCTTACAAGTAATATTTTTTTCATTCTGTTTTCTTTCATTACTTTTAATTTTTGTATTGGACTCTAGTGTGTCGAAGCAAGAGGTTGTGAATGACCCTGAGTCTATTATCTATAGAAAATGCCCCTGCTGGGGCAGGTGTGTCAGCCGATGTCCCACAGCCATGGTATTTTTAAAACA
Source organism: Avahi laniger (assembly GCA_963575035.1). Taxonomy (NCBI): domain Eukaryota; kingdom Metazoa; phylum Chordata; class Mammalia; order Primates; family Indriidae; genus Avahi; species Avahi laniger. Next base: position 2,918 of record CAUYSK010037104.1, on the reverse strand, counting down.
ATTTTCACATGGACAGCATGTCAATTATGTAATGACCTAAACAGGTTTGTGCTGGCCTGACAATCTGCTCACTGGACAGTGTATCATTTTTATGAGAAATGTACCCCAAGTTCCAGGACACTTGCGATACACATGTAGGCTGTAGAAACAGCCCGTTTGAGATTGAGGACTGACTGCAGGAGGGAGGGATTTGGGCTGGCTAATCCAAGCGTTCTCATCTAGTTATTTCCAAGTGGCAACCAGAAATGAGACAGCAGGACCAGGCTCCCCACCTGGAGGCCAGGCCACGGCAGGTGGTCTTGGACTAGCTCCAAACCCAATCCACAAAAGCTGCCTTGAGGAGACAACCTTCATGTGCTTGAAAAGTGGAACTGTGCCTTCTTCCACCATCTTTCTAATCTAAGAAAATCAAATTAATTTTTTTAGACTGCTCAGGTGTCTTTAATCGAAAGTATTAGTTAATGCTCGACCCTATTCAAATACTTGAAATGTGAGCATTTTCTCAAAGACACACATTTCCAAAAGTATCCAGGTACTTTACACTCAGATTGCAGTCAAAACTTACTTTATATTACAAGTCACTGTCAGTATGAAATAGAATAATTTATAGTTAAGTTTGTCATGGTAATTCTAAAGAAGGCTACTATAATTACTGTTTCATTGACAAGAGTAGCTTTTTTCCAAGGTATTTTAGTGTCTTATGCCTTCTCATGATTCAACAAATGAAGAATGGAACAACCATCTGTGGGATGGTTGAAATATAGGAAGGTTTTAAATCTCTCTATGTGACTATCATTAAGAGATCCATTTGTGTTTCAAAGTTTTGTTCTTTGTGATTAATTCTTTTAAAAACTCCAGTCAGAGTGAGACATATAAAGCCACCATTTTTTTACGCACTGAAACTGATTCTTTCAATATTTCTGTAATTAAAAAATAGGCATTAGCGTAGCTTTGGGTACCAAATTTGAGACAACAAGTCACTGATGCACGTTCTCAACTTGCCCTGTGGTTGCGGACCCTGAGTCCTAGCCACGAAGCCATGTCAATATGCCCTCCTGTTACAGTGTCACCACTCACGTCATTCCCATTATTACAGATGTCAAAGAAGAGACAGGAGAAGCCTGTTTTATTATGGGCATGAATGATAGCGAGAGACTGGACCTTCCAGGGGCACTCCGCTAAAACGGGTGATTCAGAGATGCTGTGCCTCATACTTGAAAAAAGATCTAAATTAATTACGTTTAATGTTTAATATAAATCACCAAACCTGAATGTGTTATAAAAATGAGCTAAATGCTGCTTAACAGACATTATTAAAGAGTCTTAAGTATGGAGCCATTTCTAATTGGTAAAAGTTCACAGATGAACACTTCTTGCAAGTACTCATTTTTAAGAAATATTTCTTCCAGGAAGAAGGCCCTTATTTCAGTGTGAGATATAATCCAGGGGACAGATCTCTTTATGAAAGTATCATCTTTAAGTTCACAGAAGGAATCTCAGTGAAATCTATAATTTAAACCTATTCCTCACTTACTTTAATATGAAACAAAATTAAGTTTAAAAATAATTAAGAATACGATGATAAACAGTCCAAGGTAGCGTGCCTGGAATAAAACTGCTACGTGAGGCACTAAGTGTCAAGAGCTAATCGGCTATTATTAGTCTAAAAATATTAAAAGAATGGTGTAGAAAATTACCTGTGCTGTTTTTATCATCCTGATTGAAGGATATAAACATGGGTAATTTAAAATTAATCTGTGAAGGAATATGCTGTCATTTCCATTAGAGAAAAGAGAATCGTTCTTTAGTTGTCCCACCTCAGCAAAGGCACCACCTTTAAACTAGGAAGTTTGGTCTCCAAAATGGGATGAGTGCAGTAAACCGATTTTCAGCCACAGAATGTGATTTGCAGAATTGGTTTGAAGTAGTGCTGGCTGGATACCACCTCTGCAGGGGAGTGAAATTAAAACTGTCATCCATTCACACAAAGTCCCAGTAGCCTGGCAGCCTCTGGCGCACACTGGTTCTCAACCACAGCTGCCTCCCCTATCCGCACAAAGACACCCCTGTGGGGACTCTGCCCTTTCACTTATTTATTAGAATTCTCAAACTGATAATGGAAAGGCACCTCTGGGTCACAGAGGAGACCTTATGTCAGAGGAGAAGGACAAGATGGCCAGGAAAAACTGGCGATGCCACAATGGCTTTTCTTCCCCTCATCTGGGCCACTCAGATTTTTCTATTAATTCCTTAACTTCATTATCCTCCCTCCACCCATCTTCATTTCCAAAATGTAGGTTCTGAACCACTCTCGTTTCTGTTTCGAAAAGATAATTCAGGGCCCACAAAAATAAACAATCAGAATGCTAGGAAGAGAAATATATTCTTATAGCTTCAAGAATCTATGGGAATATTTACATGTTTAGATTTTACTGATTATTTAGTTGTTCATTATATTACTTGTGCTTTTATAGTAGATAAACTTTATTATAACATAGCTCATTATCATCAATTTTAAAAATCAAATATTTACCAAGTATCTATTATCTAGAGAGCTACTACAGAAGACAGAGAAAAGTCTTAAACTGTAAGACATGGTCCTCACCCTCAAAAAGCTTATACTTTCTGGTTGGGGAGATAAGCTAAAAATGCACGAAAAAAACCCAAAGATAATTTGACAGGATATGTCAAAGCAGGAATCTATGTAAGAATGACATAGATTTCAACTTCCTATAAAGTTTAATCACATAATTTTTATATAACAGTAAAATCCAGATGTAATATGGGCAACTTGAAAGTTGGATTTTGGGCCATCATAATGATACAGGTTTTTGTATGATTCTACTTTTATCATGCATTCTTATTATTCTGGCTTTTATTACTTAATCTATCTTGTAAGGATGCATATTTTATTTATG